>PVLC010007938.1:0-55418 GCA_004027655.1 Graphiurus murinus
TAATCATTACAAAATCTAAATCAAGTCAATATAGTTCTTAAATAAAACTCAAGGCAGAGGAGAGAGACAAAAAGATTAGCAGGAGACAACAAACATGAAGTTGTGCATGTGCATATGGCAGTTAGGATTTTACCTTGAAGATTATGAGAAACCATTAACAAATTTTATGTAAGGGACTGATTATATTTTAATTTAGAAATGCCACCCTAGCTAGGTGTGATGGTGCACACTTATAATCCCAGTATGTGGAAGGCTGAGACAGGATTGCAGGTTCAAGGCCAATGAGCAGAAACTTAGTCAGACCTTGCAAATAAATAAATAAATAAATAAATAAATAAATAAATAAATAAATAAATAAATAAATAAAGTAAGGCCATAAATATGGCTAAGTGGTAGAACTCCCCTGGGTTCAATCCCTAGCACCACATACACACACACACAAACAAATATAATTGTTAAGGACTATTGTTCCTGTACATTTTGGGTTTGAAGACAGTCAAGGTTCAGAAACAGTGTTCAGATTTCAGACACTGAACGAGAAGAGATGGAGAGATCATTCACACCGTCATCTCACTGGACTACAGGTACCTTCTTATCTTTCTGAGAACACTGCGTGCATTCTCATGCTCCTGTGAAAACGGATGGAGTCATGATTTTGAATTATAAATTGTTATGGGTATTCACACAGCTAGTGATGATGTTTAATAGAAAATCAGAAAAATGGACATAGAAATAAAAAAAAAATACTCCTGTAAATGATGTATATTTGTGGGTCATCAGATCTTAGGATATAATTAAAACCAAGAGGGTATAGATAAGAAGGCCAGAAATTGCTGTAATTTAAAATACAGCAAAGATAAATAGCTCATGAAGGAGTATGAAATTAAGTGTCCAGAAAAGTAGAAAGAAAACCAGAAAAAGCTGACATTAAATTATCAGAACCAAACAAATTAAGGTATAAATCAGAGTGGCATTAAATGTGGCTATTGAAAGTAATAATTAGAAGATTATGAATGACTTTAGCAAGATTTATTTCAGTGAAATGATACTAACATTCAGTTTTCAATGAAATATATAGAGAAAATTTATAAAGGAGAAAACAGATTAGAGCTCTCATAGTTTGTCTATTACAAAATATAGGTGCATATGCTTAGAGGCAATATAGAAAAATAAGAAGCAGCACAGGGCTCCTTATAGTGACTTTCATTACAACTCTTCTCTACATTGAAATCTAAAATCTAGACAAAAATTCTATGAATCACTAATGCCATAGAGAAAAAGAGACAAAGATACTGCATTCAAATTTGCTTAATGAATGCTAATTAGCCAGAAAATGCAAGTGTCTTTGCTACTTGCTGAAAAGGTAGATTTCTATGACACATTCATCACAGAAGAGTCTTACAGTGTTCACTGTGAAGAACCACAGTTATCTGAGTTATTTGGATAAGATTCCCTAGTATTATGAAGAAAAGAAAACCAGGTTTCACTTAAAGTTTCATTATTTTGTCTATTTTTGTACAGTTCACTAAATCTATGATTTGTATACAACTAGTAGCACTATTTTTTTTTTGACATGGAGACTCTTTCCAAACTAATTTTCCTCAAAGTTAATGGTTTGTGTTATTTATAATTTGTGAATTCATTCAAAGAACACTTGAGTGTGCACTTGGTTATACTAAGTACTATTTCGAGAATTGATATTGGAAAATAGTATATCATAGGTTCAGCCATCTTGGAATTAATCAGTAAGAATATCAAGACAACTAAGCATAAAAAGCACAATGTACAGAGTTCCACTGGTATACACCCTGTAAATTTAGAGGAACACAAAGTAACTTTAGATTGAAGTCAGCTGTCAGGCTGGAGAAGGTGGTATGTACTTGGTTTTTGATGGACTGTAGAATATTGGTAAATACTGGAATTTAAAATTTAAATATATTTTTAAGTGGGGGGTGAGTGGTGACAACAGGAGAGGAAGTCTGATTTGGAGTGTGCAGTGATTAGGATAAAGGAGACCAGGAACAGCTATCATAGCAGATCCATAAATTGGGTGATGTAGATAAGAAAGAGTATGTCATTTATAGGAAAAAAACAAGAACGTTACCAAGAGAGATCGGAAGATAAACTGAGGGTTCTAACAACCATTTTGATAGAGAAAACAAAGAGAAAAATTAAATCATGACTCCAATGAATTGAGACTGAATGAATCTTTTGGAAGACTGAAATAAGGAGTCATGGTGTTTATACTTTTAGGGAGAAAATAACAATTCAATTTTAACCATTTAAAGTTTATGATAAATACAAGATGTTATGTAAAAATATTCAGAGGAAAGTAACACACAGATAGTCCTAACTGAATATTTCTCACCAGCAAATTTTATAACCAGCTAGTAAGCATATATAAGGGGTTAGTGTTTATTGTCACAAGAAATGGAAACATGAAGGCTGTCAAGACACGAATCATTTCAGTTTAATTAGGCACAGTCTCAGTGAATGTAGTTACTTATATCAGCATTGAGGCCTCTGATGTCTGATTCTTGTTGTTTGGGGAAGGTGCAGCCCTACTCAGCAGACATTTGTCTCTTGATTTCCACATCTACTTTCCTGACACATACTAACTACTTCTTAGGTTCAACACTCATAAAGATTTTTCATAGAAATTTTCCAATCATGTGCCTTTAGCCAGGCATCTATAATCTCTGCTTTAAAGCTCTCTCCATATTTCACATTTATATGAAAATTTTATATACAATATAACAGGATTCTACTACATACACTGCAAATGTAGTTAAAAATATATACTTGAAACATCACAGCTAGAAAGGAATACTTGAAATTTATTCCATGAAAAGACAGTTATCAGAACAAAACAAAGTATAATAATGAGAAGAGTATAAAAATACCAAGATGTTTAACACAATAATCTTCATTTTGCATTGGAGATAGCTGAAGTGTTGAGAAGAGTTCACTAAGAAACGCATATAACCTTTCAGATGCAATCTAACTCTGCAAAGTATGTTCTTAACAGAGTCAGATGCCTAAATACAGCATCAGAGCTCTCCAGAAATGAATTAGAATGTTTCCAATTGCAAGTAAAAGGAAATTAAATAATGATCCTATAAACAATAGAGGTCTATTTTTCATGCTATGTAAAATCTAAAGATGATTGGTCCTGTGGATGAAACCAAATTCCTCCTAAATTTTCTACTTTATGTCAGTGTGTCACTATCAACCCTCTTCATGGTCACGCTGAACAGTTATGATGGCTTAAATTATCCTCACACACTACTGTACAGTATCAGAAAAAGAAGTTGGGGCTCTCTCCTCTATTTTACACTCCTCTTCTAACTTTCTTACTAATTCCTTTTCTTCTTCTCTCTCTTTTCACACACCACACCACACACACACACACACACACACACACACACACACACTTACTAGATGAAAACCTTTATCTACCAACAAATCATTCCCTTACCTCCCACTTTTTTATTTCCTAAGCATATTATCCCCAAACACTTGAACAAATATAGGCTAATTAACAAGATTAAAATAGGCATTAGTTATTAGATTACAAATATTTATTTTTTATACCACTTCCAAATTCACAAAGGAAAAGTATTTTCCTGTTGGAAATATAATTAAGAACACAGATGTTAAAGCCAGTTTTTAAATCCCAGCACCAAAACCTGTAAAGTGATAACTCTGTTCAATTTGCCTAACATCTCTCTGTCTCTATCTCTTCTTATTATAAAGAATGAAAAAATAATAGCATATATTGTCAATAAATCACTTGTTATAGTTCTCTAGAGAAACAAAACCACAGGACACATATGAGAGGATTTGTTACAGGAATTGGTTCACATGATTATGTAACCTGAGAAATACCATGATATATGGTTTGAAAGCTGAGAGACCAGGACAGTCAGTGGTATAATTTAGTCTGAGTCCAAGGCCTGAGCACTTGGGCAGCCATTGGTTTAAGAACTGGAGTACAGCCAGGCATGATGACACATGCCTATAATCCCAATACTTGGGAGGCCGAGATAGGAAGTTTCACAGCCAGCCTCAGCAACTTAGTGAGCTCCTGTTTAAAAATAAAAAAATAAATAAAAATAAAAAGGATTGGAAGTGTAACTTAAAGACATAATGCCCCTGGGTTCAATCCCCAGTACCACAACCCTTGTAAAGGAAAAAAAAAAAGACAATAACAAATAAATAACTAGAGTACAAAGAGGCTCAATATCTAAGGCAGGAAAAGGTGGATATCCAAGCTCAAGAAGGGAATTCATTTATCCTTCCTGTACCTTTTTTTCTGTATAGACAGCCCTTGATTGGACAACACCTACATCCAATCCATAAAGGTCTAGTGAGGGCAAATCTTCTTTTCTTTATTCAGTCTACTGATCGAAATGCTAACCTCTTCCAGAAGCATGTTCATAGACATATCTGAAATTATGTTATACCAGCTTTACACGTACACTTTAACTCAGTCAAGTTGACACATGAAATTGATGGTCACAAGATCTAAATAAAGCAGCTAATACTACATATGTGTTATTTTTATAATAAAAATTATTAGTACTGAAATGGAAGCCATTTGAAAAATTCTAAGGTTTTAGAATTTTACAGGTGTTTTGTTGTATTTTTACTTATACTCAACATTAGGTGAAACTTGTCAATATTACATTGATTGAAATTTGTCTTCATTGCCTTCCCTCTATTTAAGTAATTTTACACAGATGGACTTGAAATTGCAGAACTCGAATAGATCTCCAAGGGACAAGTGTATATCACAGATAAGAACTGAGATTAGAATTCCTACACTGGAAGCTGAGAGAAAATGGATAATAACTAGATGGGAAACTGTTCACACTTAGATAATTTTAATTTCACAGAATCTATAGAAGTGAAGAATTTAAAAATCAGGTGAGCTGGAAAGGTTGGCAAGTCTGAAGTTAAGAATTGCAGATTTGTTTGTGATCCTCTAGAGAACATCATTTCATTGGGAATAAAACAGGTTCATTAGAAGTTGATTGGAAGTGTGTAAAGAAGTGTATCAAGCATGAAAAGAGAAATTCATCTAGAAGCAGTGAACTGAAGAAAGCAGAACAGAGCAGTATCAAGAAGTGATGATAGAGTGATACCAGTGTAAGCCTTTCATTTTGACTTTTAAATTAGGGAATCATTGAACATGCTTTCAATGTAATAGAAAGACGCATTTGATTATGAAAAGAATCTGAAGATATTGTCTGTAAGGACACAAAGGTATTGATTGATGATGATAATGATAATTATGATGTTTACTGGAGATTGAACCCAGGGGCATTCTTCCTTGGAGCTATACCTCCAGCCCTTTTTAATGTTTTGTTTTATTAATTGTGTGTGTGTGTGTGCGCAGGCATGTGTGTGTGTGTGTGTGAGTGTGTGTGTGTGTGTGTGTGACTAAGGATTGAGCCCAGGCATTCTACCTCTGAACTATATCCTCAGCCCTATTTTATTTTTATCTTTAAACAGGGTCTTGCTAAGTTGCTGTGGTTCTCCCCAAGTTGCTGAGGCTGACCTCAAACCTATGATCCTCCTGTCCCAGCCTCCTAAGTACTGTAATTACAGATGTGCGCCACTACACCCAGCCCAAAGCATGTTACTTAATAACAAAAAGTGTTCTTCAGAATAATGTCAGGTAGCTTTAAAAGGGAGTTAATTTTTCTCCAGAAATGAAGAAACAGAAGAAAAGTTTTTAAGATAATCATTTTTTGAGGAGGAAGAAGCAAGATGATATATGTCAATAGACATTTACTAGGTGCTTTGTATGGCAGTGCATTAGTTCACTTTCCATTGCTATAAAACACCTGAGGTACTTTATAAAGAGAAGAGGTTTATTTAGCTCACAGTTTTAGAGGTGAAAAGTCCAAGACCAGGCAGCCCCTTAAATTGGCCTCTGGGGAAGACCTTCTTGGCTGGGTCACCACAGGCAGATGGGATCACGGCAGGAGGTCATATAAAAGGAAGCCCTTCCTGTGAGATGCTGCATGAATATCAGGAATTCCAGATTGGATGGGATGGAAAGAAGACATGCTTCTGTCTTCCTAAAGGAGAGTGGTGGTGGATGGAGCTAGGCAGGCTCCATGGTCCTAGTCAGGGACAAATAGTAAGACTGATGGAAGACAATTATAGTTTTACAATCAGTTTTATTTTACATTTTAATTTAAGTTTAAATTAAATTGTAGCTTCAAGGAGAGCAAGACTAGAAGCTAGGGAGTGTGGGGCAGTCATGTTCTTTCATAACAACCGTCTCTTGAAGAAACTAATTGGGTCCCAGTAGAACTACATCAGCCCCTTCTAAGAACAGCTTCCTCCAGTGACCTGTGACCTTGCACCGAGGCTCCATTTCTTCATATTTCCACTACCTTTCAGCACTGCCATACTGAGGATTGAGCTTTCAACACATGAACCTGCAAGGGAAACTCAAACCATAGGCAGTCTGCAGTAGGCAACTATGGTTGTATTCTAGGATACCAAAATAAATGAGCTATATATAGTCCCTACATAATGAAAATAGGAATTTGCAGTATAATAAATACTTTAACTACCCTTTATCTCCAGTTCCTGGGATGGAGACACTAAATTCTTAGGTTTTCTCTGGTAATAAGAATATCTTCCTTATTCATGAGCCCCTGAGATCACATTTTAGTTTTTGTGAAGATATGAGATGACTCAGGATGTGGACTGGTTACCATTAAGACTAATCATACGATCCAGGTGTGGTGGCACAAGCCTGTAATTCCAGTATTTGAGAAGCTGACAGAGGAGGATCACAGGTTCAAGCCCAGCCTCAGCAGCTTAGTGAGGCCCTCAGCAACTTAGTGAGACTCTGTTTCAAAATAAAAAATAAAATAGGGCTGGATGTGTAGCTCAAAGATAGAACAGCCCTGGTTTCAATCCCCAATATCACATACACACAAAAAAGACTAACCATATGATTAAAAGATTGGGATTGAGCCAGCCTGACCTCTGTGGATGGGAAGAGGGTTATAAATTGAGTTAAATCCATTGGTCAATTATGTAATCAATCTTGCTTATGTAATGAAAGCCCAGTAGACTCTCTGGATGTGGAAACTCAGGAGAACTTCCTGACTGATGAGCATGTGGATTGCTGGGAAGCTGCTGCAACGTGATGTCTCAGGAAGAGGGCAGGAAGCTCTGCAACTCCACAGGCCCTGCTCTAGACCCAGCAACTTAATGAGACTCTGTTTCAAATAAAACATAAAATGGGGCTGGGGTGTAGCTCACAGGTAGAATGCCGCTAGGTTCAATGCCCTGTAACGAACACACACACACACACACACACACACACACACACACACACACACATCTGTTCTGTGAGTCTTCCTATCAAATCACTAATCCTGAAGGTTTGCTAGAGCCTCTGAGTTTGTAGCCCTTTGATGGGACTCATATGTGTGCTTTCAGCTCAGGACCCTCACTGGTTGGCTGGCGCCTGCAGTGAGCTGGGTCTTGGAGGACTGAGTTCCTAACTCACAGGGTCTGTGCTCACTCTGGGTGGTTACTGTTAGAATATAATTGCAGATGGGGTTAATATTGTTTAATAAATACCTTTTCAGCTTACAAATTTATGATGCACAGTAGGAGTTAGAAAGACAAAACTAACCCTATGTGATTCTTGGAGGCAGAGTGAGGGAAGTCACTTTTGAGAGCTACTTCACAAGCACCAGGATTTCTAGGAGTGAGTGGAAAGGAGAGAAGACATGCTTCCTCCTTCCTAAAAGAATGATGTTGGAAGGAGCTAGGCAGGATCCATGGTCCTAGTCAGGGGACAAGTCAGAAAGTGAACAGTTCAATTTGTCTGACTAAACAGTGTGACTTTTCACACTGTAAAAAAATTAAAAAACAAAAAAAGAAAAAAGAAAGAAAGAAAAAAAAAAGTAAGACTGATAGAAATAAGAATTTTTGAAATTGAATGATCTCTTCTTGCAACTGCTGAAACTCATAAGTTATCCCCATTGGATTAGTTATCAGGCATGGAGTTGGAGAAAGATGGTCATGATTGCTACCCAGATACTATTTCTGGGAAAATTAAGCCAGGCTCATAGGGATTAGGACATCATATATTATTCTTGCCTGTGGCATAATTGACTCAAAAATCACTGCGGACCTATGTAGATGTCTCTAGCTATAGTCTTAACTTAAAGAAACTAGAAAATGCAAGAGAGTACAATAAAGACGGAGATTGAGCACATAACACAAATTATTTTATATTTAGAATGAAATGTATATTTCTCCTGGCTGATGACTGAATAAAATAGATATGGTGAGTAGATGTGTGATTGATGTGAATGCTAATGTTCCACCAAGTATGTTGCATTAAATTACAATAAAAAATAATAAAAGGTCATGTTTGATGAAAATCAGCTTGGGAAGAAACCACAGTTCATGAGTAATAACCTTCAATAAAAGGAAATATAAATTAAAGAAATGTTATCAAGAGTGAGAGTGAGAGTGTTCAATATTGTCATCTATTAACTGATGTAATAGAAATTTAGATCTTTCTGGTGAAAAATCTTTCAAAAAAAATGGACTAGCTGTTCATAAGTCATCTCTCTTTTACATTCAGCTCAATGAGATGAAAGAAAAGTGGCTTATGACCTTAATATGCAAATTTATTTGACAAATTTTGAGATAAGTCACTGTATTTCATTTAATTTTATTTTCCTTATTGTAATTGGTTAATATTTGTTAATTGTCACATTTGGGCTAATATATTTGTTTGTCCTCCAATTGATTTTTTTAGGTAAATCATTCTACATTCTATAGTGATTCAACTTATCACACATTTTTAAAATTTTGAAGCACATCACATACATTAAAAGGCACACAAAATAGAAATGCCCAATTTAATTACTTAATGTAAAGTGAATACTTTACATACAACCACCAACCAGGTTAAGAAACAGAATATTGCTGCACCTGAGAGCCTGGTACCTCTTACACATGCCTCCTTAACACAATCTCTCCCTTGTACCCTGATTCCCAACCTTATGATTTTTTTTTATTTAGAAAATATTGCTTGGTTATTCTTTTTTTCTTTTCTTTGTTTTTCTTTATTTTGGCTTATACAACAAAATTAATCCTCTCACAGTTTTATCAGCTATTGAGTTTCAATAGCCAAGGGAAATACTGATCTTCAGATTAGCCTGTTTTAAAGCTGCAGTAAAAAGGAATTGTGAAGTATATATACTTTTATGTCTGTCTACTTTTACTCAAACATTGCGATGAGTTCACAAGAGGTGTTCAACAATGGATTTGAGCGGGTAGAAGAAAGAGAACACAGGGCAGTTGAAATGATGTGGCATGAGGATTGGAGGGGAAAAAAAAGAAAAAAGAAAAATTAGTAGAGCTTAAGGAACAGCATCAAAAAAAAAAAAAAAATAAGATGTTCATTATGTAAGTCCCAGAAGAAGATAAAACTAAGTATAGGCAGAAAAAAATATTTGAAGAAATAATGGCTGAAAACTTCCTAAATTTGATGAAGACATGACTATAAATCCAGATACAGACAAACTTATTATAATAAGCCGAGGAAGTTCAGATCAATATACTTGATTAGTACAAATGAAAATATTACAAAGCAGAACACCAGCAAATCTAATCAAACAGCACACTGAAATGAATACACACTATCAAGTGAGTTCTATCTCAGCAAAGTTGATTCAAGATAAGAAATCAGTCAATATTATACAGTGTATTAGTAGAATGAAACAAACATAATATTTTTTTTGTGGTACTAGGGATTGAACCCAGGGGCATTCTACCTCTGAACTACACTCCCAGTCCTATTTTTTATTCTTTATTTTGAAACAGGGTCTCACTAAGTTGTGGAGGGCCTCACTAAGTAGCTGAGACTGACCGCAAACCCGGATTCTCCTGTCTTAGCCTCCCAAGTACTGGGGTTACAAGTGTGCTCCACCATGCCCAGCTATAATATCATCTTAATAGACAAAGAAATACATCTAATAAAAGTCAGCACTCAATAATAAAAACAGCAAATTAGGCATAGAAGGGAACTTAACATCTTTAATAACACTTTCCAAAAACCCTCAGTGGTGAGATGCTGAAGCCTTCCGCCAAGATTAAAAAGAAGACAAGATGCTCAATTTCCCCACTGCTATTCAACTTTGTACTGGAAATCCTAGCCAGAAAATCAAGCAATTATGTAAATACCATCACAATCAAGGTACAGAACTTTTCCATCAACTCCCAAATTCCTTTGTGTCATTTTGTAATCAATCCGTTACTACTACATCTATCTCTTGACAACTACTGATTTATTTCTGTACTTCAATTTTGCCTTTTCCAAAATATCATCTCAATTTTATCTTTGAGTTTGTTGGCATAATGCATTTGGGATTAACATGATCCATTGGTGCTTTACTCTTTTTTATCATAAGAGAGTAGTAGCCCATTGTATAAATGTATCACAGTTAACTGATCCCTTGAGCAGTTGAAGGACATATGTTCTAGGTTTTGTTGAATAAAAATAGTTCCACTTAAAACATGTCCATGTGTAAATGCTTGGTTTCATCCATTTCTTCTGGAGTGTACATTGGCAATTTGTGTCTTGAAAGAATTAGTCTCTTTCATCCAAGTTATCAAATTTACAAGCATAAAGTTGGTCATAATATCTTCTGATCTTTTCTGTTTTTATACATGCTATCTATTTATTTTATAAGTATTTTAAATATGTTTACTTAGAGGTTTTTTTTCAGACAAACACTTAATTTCCTTAGTTACTTTGTTATTTTCCTTAAGTTACTTTGTTATTTTCTTTTTTTTAAATTGAGTGCATTGTAATTATTCATCATACTGGGATACAGAATGTCAGAAAAATATATGCACACAACTCTTGTAGTCCTCCGCACTGGGTCTCCCCACCTCATCCCCCAAGCCTTTGAGATTGGAATTGGCAATTTTTTAAGCATTCATGGCATTATTTCTACTATGCATTCTTTATGTCTTCATCTCCCCCTCCTTTCCCTAATCACCCTCAGCCATGCCTCTCAAGTCTCTGCTCATCTATCTGACGTTGCTCTTATTTCCTATGATATCTCTAGGTTCCAAATGTAAAAGACAGCATACTCATTCTTTGGGACAGAGTGTATTGAGTGAATAATAAAGATACTATGTAACTACCCTTTGCTGTCTTTCTTAGTATTACATGTCTTTATGTTATTTAGAATTTGGTTTGTTGTCTGTTTTTGAAGACATTTCCCCAGTGCTACTCACCCCAGGCATATGCACTCCTAACATTTCAAGGGTTTCTGTTTTGTCTTCACCATTGTCTTTGGGACTTTCTCATGGAATGATATTTTATATTGATTATTTGAGCCTTCTTCATCTCCATGGATATGGGTATTTTAAAACAGCATCAGAAGTCAGGCGTGGTGGCTCATGCTTGTAATTCTAGTAATTGGGAGGCTGAGAAAGGAAGATTGCAGGTTTGTGGTCAGCCTCAGCTACTTAATGAGGCCCTCTGCAACTTAGTGAGATCCTGTTTCAAAATAAAGATTAAAAATAGGGCTAGGGGTGTAGCCCAGAGGTAGAATGCCCTTGGGTTCAATCTCTAGTACTGCAAAAATACATACATAAGATTAAAAAACAGCATCAGACAAATTATATCATTAAATCCTGGTTTCATGAGTATATAACCTTTCTTCTGTCACTCTGGTATACTTTCTTATAGGCTAGAACTTCAGGGTTGTCTAGAAAGTTTTCACTGTCTTTTTGTTTTGTTTTACAGATTCCTTTCATTAACTGGAGACTCACTAGCTACTTTCTCGCCCTTTGGAGGACATGTTTCCATTTCAGGCTGATTGGTTTTCCACTTTGAAAGGAACAATTTTTGTCCACATTATCCATCAGGAACTAAGGTTCTGGCCACCTCTGTATCAACTTGGACACAGAACTGAACTGAGGAGCAGTGTGAGCAACACACTGGTCTTTCATGTGAAACCATATGTTCTGTTTCAGGTATATTTGGCTTTCTTTGGGAATACAGTCATACACTTTTCTATTCTTTTTCTTTAATTGCTGCCTCAAAAAGCTGCCTCGAAGGATCTTGCTGAGCCTGCCTAATCAGAGGTCATGCCTAAAGGCATGAGGATTAAGAGAGCAATAGATGTCTGGGAAGTGGTAAGCACTCCCTAAATGTTGATTTTATTATTATTAACATCTATGTTCTTGAAATCACTGGGTATGGGCAAAGGATATCTGTTTTGTTTTAAGACCTAAATTATTATATTTCTTAAATAAGACATTACTCCCTGGGATTACTCTATATAAATGGGGAAATATTATAAGGCTAGCTTTTTAAATATACTTTTATTAGTGTATTGTAATTATACATTATATAAAGTTCAGAGTGATGGTAAGGCTAGATTTTGACACAGAAGAAAAAGGAGTACCAAAAGCAGAATACCCCTGGGTTCAATCCCTAGAACCACAAAAGATAAACAATAAAACAAAAAGGAAATTCAATCCAAGTCAGCATATCTTTCATTCTAGATGACAAAGACATATGGAAAATAGCATTTCTAATGGTTATAGATTGACAATGAAGAGTTATAGGATAATATAGCTGAGAGTTAAGTGTGCCATTACTTGCTGATACATGTCATGAATCCTGAAAATGCTGAATAAAAATGTTAGGATTTACTTTTCACATAAATACTAGAAATTCAAGTTGAAGTGTACAAGTATGCTATGTGAATATTGGATATTCCAAAACTAAATTTTTATTTTTTAAAGGATTAACAATTACATAAATGTATAAGAGAAGCAAGGCAAATGACATAGTTTCTTTGATGATACATTTCCCAAGTTAATACAACTGTGAATACATTTTGGTATACAATCTCTTCTATATGAATTAAAATAATCAATGGATTTTTTATCAGGCATAAATTTTCATAATCTAAGAAGTATTAGTAATTTTACATTTTAAAAATTATTTATGAGCTGGGCATGGTGGCACATGCCTGTAATTCCAGTACTTGAGAAGTGACACATTAGGATTCCAGGTATAAGGCCAGTCTCAGCACTTAGCAAGACCCTCACCAATTTAGCAAGACTTTGTTTCAAAATAAAAAAATAAAGGAAGGCTGGGAGTGTAGTTTGAATGTTGAATATCCCTGTGTTCAATCCCTGGTTCCCAATAAATAAATAATAAAATGAAAATTATTTATTAAATATAAAAATCCATTTTTCTGAATCCAAAGTTATGTTAGAAATCAGGTAACTTTTTATTTCAAAAAAAGATGCTTTAGAATACAATATATTACTTCAAAATTAAATTTTGTCTTAAAATCAGATATAAGATATAATACAAATATTAACTCCTAATGAAACGTATTCTTTGATCTGCAAAAGAGTAATAAAGTAAATCATGCATAAAAGAAATTGAGTTTATGTTCATAAAATTCATAAAACTATTGTTGTCATTAATGTGGTAGTAACTATATCTATAAAGTTTCCAATATAGTGACACAGCATGTTGTCAGTAAATAGTAGCTTCTATTGTTTGTTTTTTATGATTATTAGCCAAATGTTAAATGATAATTTCTATGATTCTCTTTAATCTTTAGAGTTAAAATGCCGTAAACTATAATAGTAACTAAGTATACTGATCTTGGGGAAGACTTTAAAAATTTTGTTAGTCAAAATTTTTTAAAATATTGTTTTCTGGAAAGCTGCTTGTATATCTCACAAGATTATACTAGTGAATAAACAATCATTTTAACTCTAAGTAGTATGTACTGCATAACTGAATGTTTCACAAACCATTCCACTTATAACTGAGCTACTTGGATATCAGTAAAAATCATGAATAATTTCACACTTAAAATGTATTTTGACAATAAGTTACTTCTATGCTACTTAGAAAGAAGATAGTATCTTACATGGTGTGTGATCATAACGAATATATCTGACCTTAAAGTATATTCAGTGACTCACTCAATCCATTTGGCTGAAAAACAAACGGAAGAGTTAATTATTGTTAGAAAAATAACAGAGCCTTCTTGATTTCAGAAGAATCTTTAAATGTGGTGGCATACTGTACTTTCTGAATTCAATAATATCTTCAGAACTTCTAGAAATTCTACTAGGTAATATACTTAGTAGCATAATTATGTAAGAAATAGATTTTAAGAGAAATGACTCCTCTTTATAATGATTATAATGCTTTTCTTGAATTGGTTTTAATGTTATATTCCAAGCTCATTTCTTAGCTCTATTTTTTACAAAGTCAATAAACTTGGACTCAAAATGCTTTAGCCATAAGGAAGAGAAGAGATTGAAATATACTTTTGAGTATACAATTTGATTTTAACAAAATCATCTGGCTGAGTGTAAAAGCAACATCTGCCTCCCTGTCTTCAGTAGGAAGCTGTGGATAATTTTTTGTGCAGAACAAAGAATAGCGTGTTTGATGAGTTTTTAAAGGATATTTTCACTTCTAAAAAAAGAACATATAGTTCTCTGATCAGATGTTGGGCAAACCTGACTTAATACCTATGATTTTCCCCACAATAGTGAAACAATAGAAAGGGGACTGTTTTTTCACAGTATTCAAGATTAGCACAATTATCATTGGTCTCTCAAATTTTATATACATTATTTTAGGGTAACACTTGCTTCTGTTTATACTAATTAAAGGGCTATGTGGAGTATTCTTTTTTTTTTTTTTTGTGGTACTGGAGATTGAACTTCAGGGCATTCTACCTCCAAGTCATACCCCCAGCCCTATTTTTTATTCTTTATTTTGAAACAGGGTCTCACTAAGTTGCAGAGGGCCTCACTAGGTAGCTGAGGCTGGCCACGAACCACAGTCTCAGCCTCCCAAATGCTGGGATTACAAGCGTGCGCCACCACGCCCGGCTGAGTATTCATTTTTTGTATACATATTTGAAAGGCTCAGATTTTCATTAGTGGATTATCAGCAGTCACAATTGTAGTTAATCTAAACCAGAGCTTCTCAGTGTTGGCAGTTTTTGTATTTGGGGCTGGATAATTTTTTTGTTGATGACAGCTACACTGTGTGTTGTGGGATGCTTAGCAGTAGATGAAGTAAGCATCCCATTATATGGCAGCAGCAATCCCCCTCTTCTTAGTTGTGATAACTGAAATCCTTGTGTTGGAGGCAAAATTATATACAGTTGGAAATCAACATTAATTGAAGATTGAATAACTCATTCATTCATTCATTCATTCATTCATCCATTCATCCATCCGTTTGTTGAACAAACCCTCTGTAGCAAACATGGTCCAATGCTATTTTGAGTAATAGAGAACTAATCACTTCTTTTGTTGAAGCAGTTGCCTAATAAACCTAATTTTGTGAACTTTTAAATTCTTTGGGGTCAAAACTAATCAAAGCATTTTTGAGGGTGGGTGGTTACTGGGGATTGATCTCTGAGGGACATTCTACCTCTGCATTAACCCTCAGACCAATTTTATTTTCATACTTTGAAACAAGGTCTTACTAAGTTTCTGAGGTTGTCTTAGAACCTTTGATTCTCCTGTCTCAGCCTCCGAAATGCTGGTATTACAGGTGTGTGTCACTGTGCCCAGCTCATCCAAACTTTTTAAAATTAAACATTCTTTAGCACCTTTAGTGTGGTGATATCCTTTTCAACGTGAGTAAGTTTATGTATGTATGTATGTATGTATGTATGTATGTAGGTATGTATGTATGTATGTATATAGTCTTTTTTTTTGTTCCATTTTGGGTTCTCCCTACTCCCTGATTGGTTTAAATCATTTATTTATTAGGAAAATGTAATGTATTTTTGAGAGCCAAAGCTACACAAAGTACATTCATAGACTAGTGTTGTCTTTCTAGTTTCAACTAATGAAATGTTTTTTTCATTAATCAACATGTCACCTAATAATTATAAGTTTATCACTTTAGTGTCTGCTTTCCAAAAAAGTCATAGAAATACCATTAGAAGACACCATATCTTCATGGTTCACTGTAGTGTTTGCCAGGGTAATAGTTAAGTTTATATGTTAGATTGTTTTTTTTTTTAAATTTTTTATGGTGCATTGTAACCATACGTCTTTGTTAGGTGCAAGCTGGTAAAGGCATACATCCACACATTTCTCATTTAACTTTCCCCATTTCCCAATTCCTACCCCACTCCTTCACCCTCCCTCCTTCTCAAGTTCAGTTTAGTGACTGACTTTGGTTTGTTTGTGAAAGTACATCATGTGCATTACAGGGTGTTCCCTATACCCCTCCCCCCATCACCTTCAGTTAATTCACCTTCTTTGCTCATCTAACATTTCTCCTTCTTTGTCTAGAGTTCCTCTTATGTCCCGCTGTCTCCCTGGCTTCTGCATATTAGGGAGAGCATACGATTTTTTACTTTTTGTGACTGACTAATCTCACTTAGCATAATGTTTCCCAGTTCCATCCATTTCCCTGCAAATGACATGATTTTGTTCTTCTTTATGGCTGAGTAAAATTCTGCTGTGTACATATCTCATAGTTTTGTAATCCATTCATCTGTTGATAGACATCTTGGCTGCTTCCATAGTTTGGCAATTGTGAATTGTGTGACTATAAACATAGATACACATGCATTGGTCTGATAGTTTGGTTTCTGTTCTTTTGGGTAGGTAGGTACCCAGAAGTGGTGTTGCTGGATCATATGGTAGGTTCATTCCCATTTGTCTGAGGATCTTCCATACTGTTTTCCAAAGTGGTTGCACTAATCTGCAATCTCACCAACAATGTATTAGGGTTCTCACTTCTCCACACCCTTGCCAGCGTTTGTTGGTGTTTGTGTTTTTGATGATTGCCATTCTAATTGGGGTTAGGTGAAATTTCAAGGTAGTTTTGATTTGCATCTCTCTGAATGCTAATGATGTAGAACATTTCCTCATACATTTATTAGCCATTCATATTTCTTCTTTTGTGAAGTGTCTATTTAGATCCTTTGACCATTTTTTGATTGGGTTATTTGTTTTCCTAGCTGTGAGTTTCTTGAGAAAGCACCTAGATTGTTAAACACTATTTCTGAGTGTGTCTGTGAGGGAGTTTCTGGGTGAGGAGGTTACCCTTTGAATCAATTGACTCAGCAAAGTAGATTGCCCTCCCCAGTGTAGCTGAGAACCGTCCAATTCTTTATAGACCTAAATAGAACAAAAATAAAGGAAGTAAAGGAAGGTGAAATTTGTCTCTTTTCTTATCACTCTGAACAAAACTATTTGTAGAAAATATAAAAATACAACTAAAAACCTTTTAAAATTTTAAAAGTCTGGAATTGTTTCCTCAATGGAGGCACAGTTTTTTTTTTTTTTTTTTTTTTTTTTTGGTCCTGATTCAGATTCTAGTATAATCATAACCATGCTTATCTATATCTGGAACATAATTCTAAGAACTCAACAACTGTGAAAAGCATGAGCAAACTGAATATCATATTGCATATCTATTTTGTTTCTATTCAGGAAAGGTGCATGCTATATCTGATTATTGTGATGCAATAAACTTATTTAAGATATTGTGCTGAACTCTGAATTATAATATTGCTATCATAGCAAAGAGCTCTATAACCTCTACAATATGAAGTCAATTGAAATTATTTGTGTCAAATCCAAGAGGTAGTATTTTTAACTTATATTTTATTCTTTCAGGTAAAATGACAAATCTTACTCTATTCAAAAGAAATTATAGGATTGATTTCACTTCTATTTTTAATAAAAGAAACCATGAAGAATGTTACATTCCATACTGTGTCAGTTTACAATAGCACATCTACAAAAATATAATTGGAAAATTGAAAAGGAATGCTAAGAATTTGTTTCTCTAAGCAATTATGAGAAAATGTTACAAGAGGAAAAAGAAGTGACATCATTTAAACTAATGGTTTGTGTTAACATGGTAAGCAATGATTCTATTAGGACATAAATATTAAAATATTTGTGCACTTATTAATTTGAGAAACAACCTGTCATTGCCAAATTAAAGGACTCCTTTGAAAAATGATGTTAAAATGAAAAATGGTAGGGGGGTTATACTAAAATAATCCAAAAATTTTCGATGGCATTATTATCAATTATGAATACATACTTTTAAAGTTCAATGTAGCTATATAAACTCACTTTAGAAACCTACTTCTTTTTTAATAACAGAAGATGAACTAGGGAGTAATTGGGATTTAAGACTTTAGATAATGGAGTAGAAACTCCAGTGGACCTAGGAAAGTAGTCTTGGAGAGGGAGGAGGGAAAATCAATTGAGAAGTGGAAAGCTAAATTTTATAAATTTCTGAATAAAATGATACAGTGCATCTCTATGCAGATTGAGTTTTAAATTAAATGTCCAATCGATATCATTTCAAGTGCTATACATCTAAGAATATATTTTAAATAAGTATTTGGAGTCCTGCTTCATTCATAGTATCAATCTTTCTATTATTTTAAAATTGATATGTTAATGTTCTTCATTTTTAGAACTGAAATTCTGCTTAGCACAGAGATGTTCACAGTATCTAAAGAATACAGACAGGATTAAGAAGTCAGTGGCAATAATGATATACTCTACATTGGACAGGAGTTCCATAGACCATCGTGTTTGCCTTGGTATTTACATAAATTCTTTTAGGTTCTCATTAAATAACTCTAATGTGGATATATGTTGCTGTAAAATAGATAATATATTTTGAATATAGGATACAGAAGGTCACTATACACTGGCTTTAGATGGAAATATAGGTGGGGAAGCACATGACAAGGAATATTACTTATTTAGTTTGGGGTTTTTTTGAGAATAAATGATAAGCAAATGGCTATTCATTTTGTGGTCATTTTTAAAAAATACTGTTATTGGTGCATTGTAGCTGTACACCAGAGTGACAGTCAAAGTCATACAAACATGCACATGGATCTTGTGGTGATTCCCTCCAGATCCTACTCTGATACCCACCCTTCTCCATATGTAACAGTGAGATTGATAGAGAACCAGACACATATGGGCATAGCATAATTTGAAATGTTGTTGTTTTTTTGTTTTTTCTTCAGTTATTTTGTTTGCTGTTTTGTGGTGCTGGGGATCTAATCAAGGCACTGCTTACACTATGCAATTTCTCTACAACTTCGCCACACCCCCAGGCCATCTTTTTTTTTGAGAGTCCAAATCAAATTATCCAGTTCTATAGCCTCTCTCTTGTGTGTCTGTGCAAAACTTAATATATTAAAAAGTTTATCAAGGTTTGTAGAGAAGTAGCATATGCCCAGATTACTTTGAAGGAGTGAAACAGCTACTCTGATAGTAATTCCATTTCCATTGAACTCAGTATGTTAAGTATGGGTGATTCATGACATTGGGAATTTTATTGTAAATAGAAATTTTAATAAGGATGAATTCTTTAAGGTATATTTGAGAAGGCAGTGCTGTGTACTAATTGGAGGCACAGTTTTTGGAGTCAGAATTCTAAGCTTACTCTGATCTCTGCTGCCTGACACACTGAGTGTAAGTGGCAAGACATTGCTCTCTCTCTCTCTCTCTCTCTCTCTCTCTCTCTGGCTTGTGTGGTAGAGAGAATAATGGCCTCCCAAAGACATCATTTTCTAATTTTCAGAATCCATGAATGAATAAGTTACCTTTCACTGCAAAAGGGACTTTGATGATATGAAGAAGTTAATGGTATTGAGATGGGGAAATTATTTTGGACTGTCTGGGTGGGACCAATGTCATCACAAGGTCCTCATAGGAAGGGGCAAGAAGTTCAAAGGCAGAAGAAGGAGATAGCACAAAGGAAGCAGAGGTTGGAATGAAGTGCTTGGATGGTGGAAGAAGATCCAGCAGCCAAATAATGGTCTGTAGAAGCAGGAAAAAAATAAGGAATCAGGTTCTTCTGGATATCCTACAAAAGAAAGACAGCCCTGCTAATGTTTTATTTTTAATGTTTTAATTTATTTCTATTGAGAAGTGTTGGGTATGGAGCTTAAAGACTATTAGAGCTTTTACGAAAGCAAAAGCATATTTCATCTCTCTTTTCTCTGTCTCTCTCGCTCTCTCTTTTTTTTTTTTTCTTTTTTTGCAGTACTGGGAATTGATTCCAGGGACATTCTACCTCTGAGATACACCTCCAGCCCTATTTTTTATTCTTTATTTTGAAACAGGGTCTCACTAAGTTGCAGAGGGCCTCAGTAAGTAGCTGAGACTGACCACGAACCCAGATCCTCCTGACTCATTCTCCCAGGTATTGGGGTTACAAGTGTGCACCACCACGCCCAGCTACACTTCATCTCTTAAATGACTACCTACCTTATATACTATTTAATGAACTGCAAGTGCTCAATAAATATTTTCTATGATGATGAGGGCTACTTTTCTGAAGAATGCCACACAAATACAGAATCTAGTGAGAATAATGGCTGTAGGTAGTATGAATAGAGACTATGTAGAAAAAAAGAAAAAAAAGTTTTTAATTAGAAGTTCTTCAGAGAATTGTAGAACTTGAAAATGTGAAAAAAGATAAATTCTGTAGAATATTTATCTACTGAGTGTTAAATATCAGTTTTTCAGAACCTGCTAAAATAGTAGATTTTTGTAGTATATATTTTAAGAAGAGAATGAGTGATTTTTTTTCCTGAAAAGTACCAGGAGGAATTACTGATGACAACTCGAGTGTGATTTTATAGATTTTGAAGTTATTTTTCACACAAGTTCTAAAATTACAATGATAGCTTGACTTAAATAGATCTGTTACATTGCCTTAAAATATCAGTATATGGTAAAATTAGAGACAAATTATACATATAAAATCTATTTTATCTTGAAACAAAATGTGAAAGTGCATAAACTGACAGTTTATTGCTAAGTATGGAAATAGGTTAAGTTAAACTAGATGTCTCTACTTACCATATTAGATTTTTCTATGTTTCCATAACATCAAATAACTCTTGGTCCAATGTTAATGTGGGATAACAGAATCAGTAGGCAGTTTTAGAGAACTAAGTTTCATAACTGAACTCCTTTTTGCATGTATTGAGATCTAATCCTAGTATACTTGTAATTCTTATTCTGTCCTATAATCCAGTCAGATTTGTTATGCAAAATATTAATTTAATCACCTTCAAATACCCATTTCCCTGTCATGAGTTTCACTTTATATTTAGTTATCCTAACTAGGAAAATGAAATAAAAATAGGTTTTTATTCTTAGCTTCATATTTCTCTTTGACTTTCTGTATACTGCTTGTTTTGAATTACCACAGATTCTTTTATTGCAATGAAACTTTATCTCTTTCTTTCCAAGCCACCTGCTAATATCCCAGTTTTAATTCTCACCATCTCAAAATTAGAATGCTAGAAAAAACCATACAAATGTTGTAGGTTCTCTCAGCTGCCAAATTGCAAAGTTATTTTCTTCTAATCCATCATGTACTCTGATGTTTTAATTATTATTTACATTATGTTACCCCACTAATGACAAATTTTCTGAAACACTGAATCACATAAAGAAGTTCAAATTTATCACTGACTTAAAAGTCATTTTCAACAGCATCTCTTTGTACTGGCATGCAACCTCAGTTTTAGAAATCAAGGCTAGAAACATTTGCCTCCACTTCAGACATACTCCTGTCTATGTGAGCCTCATCTACTTATTTTTTTCTATTATCCTCATTTGATTTATTATGAATATCATTTCTGTGTAATTATGTTAATGTATGTGTTGATAATCAAGAGCTTAACTTATAAAGTCACAGTGTAGAGTTTTTCTGGAAATAATTTTATATGGCTTTATTTGGATATAATTTCAAACATAAAG
This sequence comes from Graphiurus murinus, assembly GCA_004027655.1. Classification (NCBI taxonomy): domain Eukaryota; kingdom Metazoa; phylum Chordata; class Mammalia; order Rodentia; family Gliridae; genus Graphiurus; species Graphiurus murinus. The sequence continues at coordinate 21,856 of PVLC010007938.1, forward strand.
AAAAAATAGCAATAATTTCTCCCATAACATTTTCATCCTTTAATAGATTGACCAGTTGTTGATATTTGGCTACATTTGCTCTCTATTCCATCTTTGTATAAATTTGCTATTTTTAACCCTTTTGAGAGCATATTGAAGCAGTTTGCTTTTTCACTCTTTGCCATGGTTTGGATATTGAATGCTCCCTCCTTTAAGAGAGAGTTGCTGAATGGCCCTGTGTTAAAGGGACAGTTTGAAAGTCCCCGAATCATCCCTGTGTTAAAAGGTTGGTCTGTCGGGTGGTGCAATTGGGAGGTGGTGGGACTCTTAGAAGATGGGCCCTGTGGGAGGTCTTTAGGTCATTGGGGTGTGCTTTTGAAAGTTAGTTTTCCTGTGACTCCTGGTAGTTCTTGCAAGATTATTATAAAGGTCTGAGTTTGGCCTCTCCCTCTTTCTCTCTACTTCCGTTTGAGATGTCACCATTTGCCTCTACATACAGTGCTACAATTATGTACCATCATCTGCCTACCGTCACTACAGGCCAAACCAGTAGGGCCACCCAATCTTGGACTTCCATTCTCCAAAACATTGAGCCCAAAACCTAGTTACATCACAAGTAGCTTATGTCAGGTATTTTGTTATATGACAGATGGCTAACTAATATACTCCTAAATACTTTCTGGCATTTTTTTCTCAGAACAAGGGCATTCACTTACATAATCATAGTTTAATTATTTAAAGTCTGTCTATTATTCTAATGCCATTTTGCAACAATTTCTGACCTAGGGTCATGAACTGCATTTAGTTTTTGCACATTTTTAGTCTCCTTTAATTACAATAAATTGCCAAATTACTTTTTGTTGTATGATTTTGACATTTGTTTAGGATACAACAAGGTATTTTGTAGAATGTATATGAGGCAGACAAAATAATGGCCTCACAAAGATGTCCACCTACTAATTTTAAAAACGGACTACATACTTTTATATGGCAAAAGTGCAAGGTGATTGTATTTAGGATCCCAAGACTTTGCAATGTGACTGTATTTAGAATCACAGGAAGGGAAGATTATACATTATTACCTGAGTGGGTTGAATGTAGTCACAAAGAGACTTCTAAGAGGGCACAAAAATATCAGAGACAGATAAAGATACTTGTCAATTGGAGGTAATGATGAGAGAGGGAGTGCGATAAGGATTTGAAGATACACTACTAGCTTTGTAGAGGAAAAAAGAGCTGCATGTCAAGAAATACAGGAAGACACTAGCATCTGGAAAAGAGAAAGAAACAGATTCTCCCCTACAGCCTTCAGAAAGAATATAACTGCTGATATTTTTATTTTATCTCCATTTAACACATCTCTGACTTCTGATCTCCAAAACCATACAATCACAAATACCACTAAGAATGTGCTAATTTGTTATAGCAGCAACAGGAAGGAAATACAGCCTCCAAATTTGTATTTGTCTGGTGTTTTCTCACAATTAGATTCAGATTAAGCATTTGGAAAGAAATAACATGAAAGTCATGTTGAGTCATTCTTAGTATATCCCATTGGGTGAGATATGGTAAAGTTTTTTTCCAGTATTGATACTATTAATTTTGATCATTTAGATAACTGGGGCCCAGTTATTTTTCTATTTTATGGGTCCCTCTGTACCCATATGTCAGTAGTATTGCTTGATCTGCCTCTACCTCTCTTTGGCAGATCTCTTGCCAATTTGCTTTTATTCATATAAGAACTATTCTTAAAGTTTATTTTTAAATTTCATAATTTTACATTTTTAGTGTGGAATGTGCTGCTTAATAGAGGGATATTGACTATAGCAAAGCACTTAATAATCAAATATTTATATGTATTGTGTATCTTCCTGAAAATTAAACTACTTTTTCCCTATGAATTTAGAACACCATTGCAATCTTTTATTCGTTTATTACCACATATCCACTTCTCTGGACAAAAGCTCACCCTGTATTCTCTTCTGCCTTTTTTTCTTCAAGTTGATGAGCTTTTCCCTCCAAATGTCTCTCCTTCTTATTATTATCCTTGCAAGTCTCATTATACCTACAAGACAAAACTGAAATTTTAGCTACATTGTGAACATTTTTCTGTGTATGTGTGCAGTACTGGAAATTGAACTCAGGAGTGTTCTGCATCTGAGCTACACCCTAGCTTTCTTCTTTGTTTGTTTTGAAACAGGGTCTCCCTATGTAACTGAGCACTTGCCTCAAACCTGTGATCCTTCTGACTCAGTCTTCCAAATACTGGGATTACAGGCATGTATCACCAAGCCTGGTTTTGTGAACACATTTGAATATCAAACATTTACTGCACCTTTACCACTTAATATCTTCTAGCATTTACCACTTATACAATACAACACAATTATTTATAATGTGTTCCTTGGAACTAGTACATATTTTAAATAATGCACTATGATCTTTTTAAACAAGAACAAAATTAGCTTTTTGAAAACAGGGGCCACACAATAAACAACTCCTCAACATTTTGACTCTAAAAGTACTGAATATATAATAGGTATTTAATACATTTTCTTACAGACAAATCTATGCCAAATAGCTCACTTTTGTTTTTGTAGAATTGGATGACATTGAGTAAAAGAAAATTTATTTGAAATAATGAGCAAATATATGATTAATTATGCAATTTTCCAGTAACATATTAGTGTTTATGCTTATTTACAAAAATTAAAGATCATTGATTATAAGGTGACAAGTCCGCATAAACTCGCTAAAGAAAGAATAAATAATCTGAATAATCTAGGTGTAAATGTCATTTTAAAACCATATTGACACAATTAAATGATTTTTCTTTATCTTACTGTAGGAGAGGAAAAAATAATATAAACACTAAATTCAGCAATTCTGCTACAGCAATTCTGCTACAACAGGCAATCAAACACGGGTATTGTTCAGCTAGTTCAGCCAAACTAGAGATTTAACCCAGACATTTAAGAATGTATGACCTTGTATAGAGCTATTTTCTTTCTAATTAGCATGCTGAAACTATGGAGTTTTTAATGAACTGTAATTGATAATTACTCTGTGAGGAATAAAGATTAATCAACATGTTAAACTTAAGTGGTCTAATATATGGAATTGGAGGTAATCAATATAAATATATCATTTTATACATAATTTAAATATGCACCTCTTTATATAGTTGACTTTGAAAAGTTAAATTGGAGACAGAATTCTAAGGAGTAATTTAATTTTTCTTTCTTCTAATTTTTGAATATGTTGATATCTATTAAAAACCGCAGATCATTATGTAAGTTAAGCAAAAGAACATTTCAACTGGAGGAATAGTTGATCTTTGCATTTATGTGGGATTTTCGCACGCACACAAAAAATTCAGTCCTGTGCAAACATTTCATTATTCCACAGAACATAATAGAGAAATTCAAAGACATTGTCAAATTCCAATTTCTCACTTTTTGTGGGTGATAGATAAGCTATACTAGAATAAATGAAAGGCCTCCATTTCAAGTTTATGACTTGAACCAACATATTTGAGTTCCCATTCTCAAAATTCTTGTTGAAATGAAAAAAATATATGAGTGTGTTCCGCAATATAGAATGCAAGAGGAATTGGATGTAGGATGAAGGAATTGAAAATACCAGCACATCTGAAGGATGATGAATTTAATAGAAAAGTTTGCCTCAAAATAAGCTTAATAATAGAATCTGCAAAAATACCTCGTTAGAGTGTCAGCCTCCAGAACTAAAGAATGACATGGCCAAGTCAGGCAGAATGGATTGTGTATGCCCACATTCCCAGAAGGGAATGTGGATGGAGAGTGTGTTTCTACACCAGAAACAAGCTCCAATGTGTTCGTGTTCGCACTTAAGCTCCTCAGAGACACAGAACTCTGCGGAAAGGGTCTTTGCTGGGACAGGCCCTCCACAAGATCAGGCATGCCAGGTTGGTGAAGATTGTTGTTTCAAGCAAAGTCCCAACTATCACACTAAATCCCCAAGGCAGTGTCTGTTTCTCCATTGCCACATTCTTCTCTGAGGAATTTTCCCTCCACACCTTGCACTTCTTAGAAATCCAGTTCCAATTACCCATGTGGGAATTCAGACAACAAATTCCTTCTTCTTTCTTCTTCCTCTATGAATACGTTTGTGTTTGTTTTTGTTATTGTTTTGTGTGTGTCTGTATGTGGTACTGGGGATGGAACCTAGGGACAGTATACCTCTGAGTTATACCCTGATACCCAGTCCTATTTTATTATTTTACTTTGAAACAAGGTTGCAGAGGGCCTAAGTAGCTGAGGCTGGCAGTAAACATGTGATACTCTTGTCTCAGCCTCCCAAGAACTGGGATTACAAGAGTGGGCCACTACACCCGGCGGCTAATAATAAATTTTAAACTATGCTCATAATAATTATAAAAGTAATTATAGTGAGGAACAAACACATACTTTCCTCTGAAAGGATAAGCACAAACAAAAGTATAAGGCACATATAAATATTCTAAACAAGGCAATTTGACATGAAGATGAAAACTGAATACTAACCTCTAAAAGAAATATGAATAGACAGGGGAAAGGTTTTTATGATTTTTATAATATCGACAAACTTCAAAATGTCGATGAGTCTACCATAATGTTGATAATAAATAATTATCATTGAAAATTTATATTGCTAAATTTAAAAAATTCACTAAGATTGCAAATAGATAGCAGAAAGGGTGAAAACGAATCAATGAAGTAAAAGTCCAGGTTGAGGTTTCCACTAAGAACTTAGAAAGGCAAATATCATTTCTAATGAACAGGAAATGTAGAAGTAATTAATCATTGATTTAATATGTGTATAATACCAATGCAGATGAAAATAGAGTATTTTGAAGACAGAGATATTTGATATTTCTTATAGAAATAGAAATCAAATGAAAAATAAAGAATGACCTAGCTTCCTGGATCAACATCAACACAGCCTAATAGGCACAAAGGAGAGGTTTTGCTGGTTTGAGTCAAAGCTGTCTCCTTGTTTGAATAAGATTATGATAATTTGATTTATAAATATATACATATATATTTCATCTTCGTTCTACTCCTGGCAAAGGGCTCCTAAAATCATTGTAATTTCCTAAGTGATAAAGGTGATATGAGACTTCTTGCTATCCATAAGTACCTTAGTACCTTCTTCCTCCTCCTTTTCCTCTTTTTTTTTTTTTTTTTTTTTTTTTTTTTTTTTTTTTTTTTTTTTTTTTTTTTTTTTTTTTTTGGTGTGTGTGGTACTGAGCAATGAACCCAGCTACACCTCAAGCCTTATTTTTATTTTTTATTTTGAAACAGTGTCTCACAAAGTTGGTGAGGACTTCACTAAGTTGCTGGGGCTGACCTTGAACCTGTGCTCCTCCTGTCTCAGCTTCCCAACTATTGGGATTACAGAAGTGTGCCACAAAGCCACCACACTGGGCTTAATAAGCCCCTTTCAACGACACCTGAGTTTATGTTAAGGAAGTCATGTTTGGGAATCTGCAGAGGATTGGGAGCTGTTTTCCAGAGGAGACGTTATTACAGCCTCACCTACCTCCACCTTTAGAAAAGGGGAAGGGATGGAGACAGATTTAATCACCAAAGATGCAATCCACCATGCCTACTTGATGAAGCCTCCACAGAAACCCAAAAGAATGAGGTTTGGGGAGCTTCTTGTTCATTAACACACAGAGGTCCACTGCAGGTTAGTACACCCAGAGAGAGCAGGCAGGCTAAAATCCCCTTCTCTACTTCTTGCCTTATGCATTTCTCCACCAGGCTGTTCCTTAGTGGTAGCCTTTTAAAATAAAGGAATAATCTAGCAAGTCAACTGTTTTCCTGACTTCCGTGAATTGAGAAGGGGGTCATGGGAACCTCTGATTTATAAGCACAGGTGCCAACCTAGGTTTATGATGGGCATTTAAAGAGGAGGGTGGGAGTCTGTGGGACTAAGCACATAATCCGTGACAGTTGTCCTAACTCTGGTTGGTGTCAGAATTGAATTAAATCATTGGACAACCAGTTAACATGTATCTAAATTGTTAGCCTGAACTAAATTTTTGTGGGAAAACTCCACATGTCTGGTGTCAGCAGTGAAGTAGTGAGTGGTAGTAGAGAGGAAACAAGGGTTTTGCTTTCAGAAACTAAAAGCAGGAGTTTTGCTTTCAGAGACAAAAGCAGTTATAATAGCCAGAATAATTTGCTGAGATACAGATTTATATTTTGTTTCCCATGTAGTTTTTTTCTCTCCTTCACCAAGTTAATTTATCTTTAATTCAGATTGGTCTGTGTAGTCCTGCCTAAAGGAAAAATTGTCTTGGAGAAAACAAACAAAAAAAAAAGTAAAAAAAAAAAAACAAATGAAAATGTATCTTGGTTTTTAGGAAGAGTAATTGAGAAAATTATGTACAAGGATCCTGTAAGAGGAGACAGGAAACAAGTGCTTATGAGGGACAGGTTGGGAAATGGAGCAATTGCAGAGTGCAGTGGGGAACGTATCGTGATATAGGTAGCACTAAGGTTAATTTGCACCAAGAATGGCCCTGAGCCGCAGGGATAAAAAGTAGAGCAAGAAGCTCATCCATTGAGTCATTAATTTAGCAGTCGAAAAAAGTATCAGCATGATACTAGTTGCAGATTTGAAATTTTAAAGCCAAAACATACAATAAATTATAAATATACTCCAGCAAGGTTGATGTTTCCTTCTTCATCTTCAGCCATATTAGCTAATAACAGCAACATTTTCCTTTCTATTTTTTATTCATTTAAAACACAATGCATTCCCTTGAAGCATTTCCTTTCATGTTCTTACTAGAGCACAGAGTTTAACTTTACAGCTGTATCCTGCTCTGTAAAGTACCTCTTGTTAAGTGATGAGTGAAACATTTCTCACTACATTGTAGTTCTAATTATTATACCCTTTCCAAAGACTAACACATGTTTGCCTTCTCTGTCTGCCTAGGGCCCTTAACAGCTGCCTGCCTGACCAAGAGCACTTCCACAGGTATTTTATAAAAGAGTCTGGATTTCAAATCTATACCTTGTAACATTGTCTCAGGGGATTTTTCCATCCTTCTCTTTCCTTTAGAACTTATTTTCAGTTGCTAGTTTCTGAGCTTCCCTTTCCTCCTTTGGGTTTATTTGTGTGCTCTTTTTTTCTAGTCAACCTCCACCTCTACAGTGTAGCATACGAACCAGATCCTGGTGGTCCAGGACCCTCACCACACTCATCCTCAATGTTAAAGTCAGTATGGAGGCTCCTCAAAAAAACTAAAAATAAGTGAGACTTATATCCCAGTACTTGGGAGGTTGAGATAGGAGGATTTCAGGTTTGTAGCCAGTGTGGTAATTTTGCAAAACCCTGTTTCAATATTTTTAAAAGGGGGTGAGGGTGGAGATACAGGTAAGATTTAAAATACCCTTTGCTTCAATCCACAGTGCATGTGCGCGCGCGCGCGCGCACACACACACACACACACACACACACACACACACACAACTACTATATGATCCAACTATACTAACTACTCCAATATATTTAGTACAACTAAATTGGCTTATGTGATCAGTGTACAACAAAGTTAGAACTTTTAGAGCTATCTTTTATATATACACACATATTTTAAATGCTAATGTTACTGTGCAGAGATCATTAAACAGTTTTTATGACTTCTCACTTAGGCGATTGGTAATAATTCTTAAAATTTTTAAGAGCCATTAAAGAGTATTTGAATTATATGAACATAAAAGATTTCATCAGTCTAAATCTTACTTTATAAAGGCAAAAATCTATTAAAATGATAGCTTCCTTTACAGACAAATTTATGAATCAGATTAGCACTTTTGTTTGCTGTGTTTGTTATTATAATGTTCAAATATATTTGTATTACACCTTCTAATTGGATTCATTACTACCTTCATACATCACTAAGTACTATGTCTGCATATTCATCCAGGTAACATGCCTCTATATATTCTACTATTTCACATTCAGAAATTAACTTGTTCCAGTCTTAAGAATTCAATTAGTCAATCTTTAAATGTATGGCCTTCCTTAGGGACCAGTACTGATATTCCTATTAGGAAAGATTCTAATGACTATTTCAACAATTATATTATTATTGTTATATCTAAAATTTTAATATATATTATTTTTAAGTATTAAGAAGGAAATACTCACTAAGGTGCTCTGTAGTCTTAATAGAAAAGTCTTAATTATCTGCAGCAATAAGAAGAGAATTCTTTGGTTCATGATTAATTCTATGGTCTCTCTCTTTTTAACCTTTTCAGATTGGTATGTTTTTAAAAGGACCAAATAATAGCAGCATTTGCTGATTTCAATTTCCCATATGGCTTTTTTCTGGTGAGCCCTCTGGTCTTAGTAAGCAGTGAATGAAGTGAAAGAAAGACCAGATATTAATAAAAGTAATGGACAACACCAATGCTGAATAACTGAGAGCTGACATATATTCTCAAAGTCACAACAGCTACAACAGCTGTATCTTTCCTTTCTTTAGAAGAAATCCTGCCTGTTTTTCAAAGCATGTGAAATACATTTTATTTGATCGTGAATTCAGAAGAAAAATTTTTAAAAATTCTGTTTAGAGTTCAAAAGGATCTTTCAGATAATCTGTCAATTTCCTTTTCTAGGGGAAAACGAAACAAAACTAAAAACAAAGCCCAAGGTGGTAATGTAGCCCAAGGTAATTAACATAGTCACTTATTGGATTTCTCCTACTGTAAATTTTTGGAACATGTGTCATTAACTGTTCTTTGACATATGTCTTTATTATGCTGCTTCTCTCATTACCTTTGTTTTTTTTTTTATTTGATCTTTAAGGCTTTTAATTCATTCCTTCACCAAACATATTAAAGTCATATATCACAAAAATAAAATCTTGTAGAGTCTTATAATCCTTTTGAAAAATGTCTTAAATACTACTGGCCTTGACATTATATAAATTGATAAATATTATGGATAGGAGTTATAAGTATAGCAAAAATCAAATAAAGTAATTGAGGTCATACATAGATTTGTTATTTAATTATGTACCCAATATCTATAGTTAGATTTGTACTTAGTAAGAAAAATAATTGTATGTAAAATCAAAGTGGACCTTAAATTATGACTGATTGCACAATTGTAGGTCAGCATAATCAGTTATAATTGATTGTAGGAACTCAATAAAATTTTAATGAGTTGTCAGTTTATGAATTCTACTAGAAAACATTTTTTACCTCTGAAAATCTATGTTTCAGAAATGCACATTTTAAGCCGGGCGTGGTGGTGCACGCTTGTAATCCCAGCATTTGGGAGGCTGAGACCGGAGGATCCGGGTTCGAGGCCAGCCTCAGCTACCTAGTGAGGTACTCCATAACTTAGTGAGACCCGGTTTCAAAATAAAGAATAAAAAATAGGGCTGGGGGTATAGCTCGGAGGTAGAATGCCCCTGAGTTCAATCCCTAGTACCGCAAAAAAAAAAAAATAAATAAAAAAAAAAAAAGAAATGCACATTTTAAAACACTACTCAGCACAATCATCAAATACATTAAATGCAATCATCAAATAATTTACATATTTTTTCTAGTGAAAACAATGAAATCCTAAAAGGACAATGAAAAATTAGAACCTAGCTAGATATGTGAATTATTCTAGATTTTTAACTTGAAAAGTAGTGTTAAAAATAAATCAACTGGATCAATATCTTGTTTCTATAATATTATAGTTAAGGACTTTCAATTCAGTGTTTGTTAAGGCTCTGAAGAAATGCTCCCAAAGAATTCTCCCTTAGCTCCTATCTATTTTTGTTTTTTAAATCAAAATCTGACTTTACCTCTCCATTACATATTTTTAATTAATTCCAGACTTGCTGTTTGGTTGACTATGTAAAATTTAAAGATAGTTATCTTTTCTCTTCTCTCTCCACCATGTTTCTTGTCGATAGATAGACATTTTCCATTTACCTAATTTTCCAACTCTTCTCCTAACTAGTTCAAAGCTTCATCTTTGTTTACATGTCATTGCACACATATGATTCTTAAACAGAGTAATATGTGAATGTCACTGTTTTTGTGAACATATTTGTGAACACGGCAATTTAACATGATGTTGACTCTTGTAAGAAGCTTATAACTATACTGACTAATATTCTTATATTCAGCATTTTCTAGTGCTGTTGTTATATTATCTATTTATAATTAGAAAACAGAATATTATATTTATTCTAGACTCCAATGAAATAAAAACAGGACATTGAATTTTATCCAAAAAGGATTTTCGAGCCAGTAGGGGCCATACAAGGAAACATCTTGCATGCACTAGACACTGAACTATTCACTGAATAAATGAATCAACTGACTATAGTGTAAATAAATATGAAACAGTTATTATAATGGAGATAAAAGCAAAGTACTATACCAGATTATTTCATTTAAATTCAAGATTTCAAGAAAGGCTTCATTGCATAAGAAATCTTTACAAAATTTGGAAGGATAAAACGTCTTGAAACGCTGTAGTAAGAGAGACCAGATAAAGCTAGGCTGGGGATGTGGCTCAGCCCAGTAAAGTACTTGTGTAGCCTGCAATGGGTTCAAGGGTTCAATTCCCTACAGGAGTGGGAAGGTCAGATAATGTTAGATAATGGCCAGATGTGTTTGACATGATAGGAATGTTAATGTGTGGAGCCATGGTCTTCTAGAAACTCTGAATCAGTAATGAAAAGGACACACTGTAAAAAGTTCTCTATTGGAATCAAGATATAAGATCAGTAACCATTGCAATTAACTAAGACAGAATATGTCCATAAAGGACAATGTCACAATATATATTTTTTTTAATTTAAGGTTTGTTAGATTTTACTCCAATCATGGAGATAAACATTTCAGACTACCTTGATGAATTTTTTATTTATTAAGAAAAGAGAAATTCAGAATATATCCATGGAGATAAGAAAATTTGGGGGGAAATAGTTCTCTAACCTGATATATTTCTCTTATCCTGAATGACTCCTACATATCCTTCAGATTTTAACAAGGTTTCATACATCCTCTATGCATCTAACTAAGCTATTGTTTATTTTAATATTCAGATTATTTATTTTTAATTTCTTTTAATTTTAGTATTTGCTCTAAGCTCACTGCATCCAGAAAGCAGAGGTGATTTCTGGTTTAATTTTATGTCCCAGTGTTTGGTATCCTATTTAGTAGATAAAATGTAAGTAATTATTTCATTGTATATATATATATATATTCTCAAAGGTAAGGGTTTTTGTTGTTGTTGTTATAGTTTTTTCCTTCTGTGTTCCTATTTTTATTTGCTAATTATTTCATGTGAATATTTATTTATTCAAAAATAAATATGAGCAATTCAAAACATTGTGAATATTCTAGACAATCAGGACAGGATGAAGACAAGATATTCTCTATATTCTCCATGGAATTATTTTCTTGAAAAAATTCTTTTTGGTGCATTGTAATCATACATCTTAATAAGGTATAAGCATCCACACATCACTCATTTAGCCCTTCCCCAATTCTCACCCCATTTCTTCCCCTTCCCTCCTTTTCATGTTCAGCTTAGTGATTGACGTTTATGTTTATGATTGTACATCATGTGCATTAGGGTATTTCCCTCCCCGCCTCCCCATCACCTTCATTTAGGTCACCTTCTTTGCTCATCTAAGGTTTCTCCTTCTAGAGTCCCTTCTATAAACCACTTTCTCTCTAACTTCTGCATATTAGGGAGAGCATCTGATTTTTTGCTTTTTGTGACTGACTAATCTCACTTAGCATAATGTTTTCCAGTTCCATCCATTTCCCTGCAAATGACATGATTTTGTTTTTCTTTATAGCTGAGTAAAATCCCATTGTGTACATATCTCATACTAGACACTTCACAATAGATGAAATACAAGTGTATGAAAAAATGTTCGACATCATTAGCAATCAGAGAGATGCAAATCAAAATAACCCTGAGATTTCATCTAACCTCCATTAGAATGGCAATCATGAAAAGCACAAACAACAACAAATGCTGGCAAGGATGTGGAGAAGTGGAAACCCTAATATATTACTGCTGGGATTGCACATTAGTACAACCACTTTGAAAAACAGTATGGAAGATCCTCAGAAGAATGGGAATGAACCAATCCAGCAATACCACTTCTGGGTATCTACTTAATAGAATGGAAACCAAAATACCAGACTAATGCATGTATATTTATGTTTATAGCTGCACAATTCACAATTGCCAAACTATGGAAGTAGCCAAGATGTCCATCAACAGATGATGGATTACAAAACTATGGGATATGTACACAATGAAATTTTACTCAGCTGTAAAGAACAAAATCATATCATTTGAAATTTTTTGATAGCTGTTTCTTTCCTTTCCCTCTCTTACAGAGACACATGAAGGAAGTAAAACTTTATCTTAGCTCCCACTAAATTTTTCTTAGATTCAAGGCTCATAGATTTCCTAGACCTTTTTCTCTGATTTAACAAGAACTTTAATAAATGTACTACTGTATATGGTATATATTTTATATGATATTATCAAACAAGATAACAACTTTATAATTTTAACCTATTTATAAAAACATGTTTTTAGATTTAGCTAACAAATTTGATATAAAGGGAAATAGCTTTCATAGAATATTATTCTCAGAAAAATATGTCTTTCAGAATACTGGATGCAGAGTAATAAAAATGCTATTAAGGAGAAGTTTTCAGGCATTTATTTGTTTTCTCTTCTGTGTTAGAAGGCAGAGTGTCTGACTTCTTCATTAACAGCTTATTAAGAGATTACAGGCAATGCAATCTAGATATTTATTAGTGCATGTTAAAATCAGTGTAGTGTTTGTTCAGTTTGTGATTTTAACCAAATGAAAGTCAATCATGGATTTGGGCACAAAATCTGAGCTTAATATTTTAGTATGTACATAACAGACATTCAGAAAACATGGAATAACATAATAAACATGAGTATGTACATAATAGACATTCCAAAAATATGGAGTAATAAAATAAACCTAGAGAAAACTCTTTGCTGGTTGACCCAAAATGAAAAAATAACATATTGATTAATTTTAACTAATATATTTTCTAAATAGTCTCTGCACATAAATTTTAAAAGCCTGAAATTCCTCAGTTTTATATGAAAAAAATTAGAAACAATAGTCCATCTCCAGTTCCATACTAGGTACTAAGAGTTACCTTTCTTCTTTTTATAATTTGACTTTTTCACATTTCTTATGTAAATGAGACTATGCACTATTCATGTTTCTGTACCTGATTTATTTCACTTAGCATGACATCTTTATCTTTGATAGTTTCAGTTGTTTGTAAGTTGTTTGAAGCTGGATATGCTGGCACATCTCTGTAATTCCACTTCTTGGGACACTGAGACAGGAAGATAACAGGTATGAAGCTAGTCTCAGTTGCCTTAGCAACTTAGTTTCAAAACCCCATTTAAAATAAAAAAAAAATTAAATAGGACTGGAGGTGTAGGTCAGAGGTCGAATGCTCCTGGGTTTATAACACACATGCACATACACACATACACACACGCACACACACACACCACACACACACATACACTATGTGATTGATCAAGCTTACACTTTTATTTTAAATTTATTCATATTGACTTATTTCTATCATTTAATCTCAGAACTATTTTAACTACATTTTAGAGCTATGGTATGAATAATTATAATTGCCCTTTATAAATTATCTTAAATATCATCTCAATTTTCAAAATTTTAAATACTAGTGAATTTATAAGTGAACATAGTCTTAGGATCATCATTTTTTTTTTTTTTTGCGGTACTGGGGATTGAAGTCAGGGGCGTTCTACCTACGGCTATATCCCCAGCCCTATTTTTTATTCTTTATTTTGAAACTGAGTCTCACTAAGTTGCAGAGTGCCTCACTAGGTAGCTGAGGCTGGTCTCGAACCCGGATCCTCCGGTCTCAGCCTCCCGAATGCTGGGATTACAAGCGTGTGCCACCATGCCCGGCTATCATTTTGCTTTTTATTGTAAACATCGTATATTTGCTGAGGAATGTGGTACGCATGATTTTTAAGTTTTCAAAAATTGGGATTTTTTTATGTTGCTTAAGATGTAAAGTTTGAAAATAAATTTTTCTTTGGGGTTATTTATTAATCATGACTGTTTTTCTTTACTTGTTTAGTGAATGCTTGATTTGTCATTGAGATATGCTTTTTGAAGTCTATCAGGATGAATATAAATTTAAATTTTTCTCTATTGTTTCTAATATTGTGATTTATACATTTCATAGTTTTTGAGGATTTTTTGATGTGTGTGTGTGTGGGGGGGTTCTGGAGATTGAGCCAAGGGGCATTCTACCTTTGAGCTACATTTCCAGCCCTATTTTATTCTTAATTCTGAAATAGAGTTTTAGTTGCTGAGGCTGGCCTTGAACCTGTTGTCATCCTGTTTCAGCCTCCAAAGTATTGGGATAACAGATGTTTGCTACCACACCCAGCTACATGTATTCTTATTGTAGATAAAAACTTCGAGTGAATATGGAGAGGGAGATGACGTGATTAGTTTATGGCCCAATATGGCAGATACCCTTGCTTTTTAATCTCAGTAGTTATTGGAACTTTCCTACTTGTTTCCTTCTAGCTAGAGCTTGCCTTGTCCAATTTGTTACATAATGTCACAGCTTACTTATGGGAGCCTTAGTTAGATGTGCATCATCTCTTTTTCTTTCTGTCTCATTAGTCCTTGTAGAAATCTGAAGTCACCTCTACTGGTATAAATTTTAAGCCTTAGTTATCGCAAGAGGATCTCCCTGAGCAGGTAGTCTGCTTAAAAAGTGTTTGAGGGAGGTTAAGAAGGAAGCTAGCTTATGCTGCCCACCTTCTCAGAATAAAGCTCTTAAAAGTGCCAAAGGCCCTGAGTTCCTGCAGATTCCCTGTTGCTTTTGATTATTCACTCTCATTTGACAGTATTTCCTCAATCTTCTGTAAAGTTCTTCAGTGAAGAACTCCGTGTGTAGTTTCCTCTGCTCTCTCTCGCCAATTAGTTATACTACATCAGCCTCCTATTTTGCAAGAATTTCTCAAAATGTAGGATCTGATCCTTGCACAGTTTCTGGTTTTTCCACTAATTATGAGTTTACTCAATTAAAAAAATGTGAAAAATAGGCTATATCATTTTAAGGACTTCCTGGGCAAAGAAAGGGAGAGATAGACAATTATTAGGATGGGATGGGGGAGAGGTGGAATCAATGAAGAAATCACTCAATGGACAGTATGCATTCGTGAGAATGCCAATCTCAATCTCAATATCCTGCATAAGGAACGGAGGGAGCCGGGACAAATTCACCAACAACTCTGTGCGTGTATGTCACTATCATTGTGATGTGGCTTCAATTAAAACAGGTTTATTTCCTACCTTTTAGTATGTTCTATGATGTGGGCTTTGTCGGGAACCTTGGTTATAAGGTAACAGTACTATAATATAATATAGTCATCATATGCCTTTAGGCCCAAGTGGAGCTGGATTTAAGTTCTGTTTGTTTCTAAACCTCTATGGCTCCAGCTGCACAATAGAATCATTGATAATGTATGCACTGTGCAGTTAAATAGGATAATCCATGCAAAGCTTTTAGAGCACTGCTTGATACCTAACAAATACTCAACAAATGTTCATTTATTATTGGCACTAGTAATAGTAAGTTTGTAGCTTAAAATACTGCGTTTTATATTCTAGGTTTAAAAAAATTTTAGGCCAGGCGAGGTGGCGCAGGCCTGCAATTCCAGTAACTGGGAGGCTGAGACAGGCAGAATGCATGTTCCAGGCCAGACTCAGGAATTTAGCAAGACCCTTGGCAAAAGGGTCAATGTAAGAGGATAGCTTTTTTTTTTTTTTCTTTTTTCTTTTGACTCTTCTTTGTGGACTACAGTATCCTACTCGATATGTGAGTTTCTTTCTTGCTATCTCCATGTCAGGAGTAGTGCTATCTCATAGAATTGGTGTTCAATGAAATGAATAAAAGTTCTTCAGGCATAATATGCTTTTCATGTCTGAGTTTGCTTGTCTCCTTACCTCTCCTCATAAAGCTGGGCACCTTTAACACTGGTTTACATCCATATCTCTTGGTTATATCTTCTCTGGGTCTCCTCATTCGCTCTTCACTGCATCTCATCGTTTCTCAGGATTCAAATGGTCCTTGAATCTTTGTTCTTACTACTTAACTTACATTGCTGCCTGGGTTATCCTTCTAAAGTAGATCTGGCAAATTAAGTTGTGTAGCGTTTCTCTAACCCACCTTCCACTTTTTTCTCTCACCAGTGCATGCCATGCACTATGCAAATTAGCTGTACCAGATTGCAAACCATCATGTGAATGACTGTAGAATTATGTCATTTCCATGTCTTTTACACCATTCCTCCATTTAGAGTTATTTATTTTTTCCTATTACTTTGACAAAATCCTATGCATTTTATAAGTTTCGTTCATTCCTATAACACCTTCTCTGATATTCCTTTACTCCAAGTGTGTGGAAAGTATTTGCACATATTGGCTCGAGCCCATTCTCTTGGTTCTCTTAGGTTGCACATTTCCACTTTGAAGAGTAGTTCCCCAAATCAGAGAACTTTCCCTTTATTTAACTGTATCTATGAGCATTTTCTTATTGACTTTGAAATCCATAATGATTACCCTTCTCTGTATATTATGCTTTAATCTTACCTGGTTGTTTTTGCTTTAGAGCTGCTTTAGTGTTATTTCAAACTCTAGGTAAAATAAGTCTAAGTTAATGTTTAACACTAGCAGTCTTTATATCTCACTGACACCTTTGTTCTGTCTTATATGGTGTTTTGATTATGAAACAAAGTGTGAATAACAACATTTGGGAAGTAACATTCTGGTGCTTTAATAAGAAAGGGTGCTAAGCTGGTGAGAATAGGAAGGCCTTTATTTGTAGCTGCTATCTTTCACAATGTAATTATCTAACATCAATCAGTTGGCTAATAGGATGGTAATTTTCAAACTAACTTTCCTTGAAAGGATATAACTTCATAGAACTACAAAGCAATTAGAAGCAAGAAACCTACTTAGAAGTTACAGATAAAAGGCGGATGTAACTTTTAGATATTACTATAAGGTACCTCTATATTTACTAATTTTTTTACTGACAAGGTGTGAAATAGAGGATATTTCATTATGGAAGAAGAAAATAGTGATAAATAAAACAAAACAAAACAGATATGGTTGCACAGATTTGTTAATGGCAAGCAGAAGCCAATTCTAAGATAATCATAAATTAAATCCACTATATTTAGATATTAAATTCAGTGCACCTGAAGACATATACAATCTCTAAATATGCCGTGAGAAGACAAACTAAGTTTTAAATTTAAATGTTAAGATAATTAGTGTTGACAATATTGTAAGGAATTACTAATATGATCCTATTAAAATGATATTTTAGAAAACAATTTTGAAGGATCAAGTTAAATAAATGAGATGATGATGATGATTGTTATCATCATTACTATTTTGAGGTGGTATTGGGGATTGAACCCAGGGGCATTCTACCTCTAAGATACATTTTTAACCCTTTCAAATTTTTAAAAAAAAATTTTTGAAACAGGGTCTAGCTAAGCTTCTAGGAATTTCACTAAATTGCTGAGGTGGGCATTGAATCTATGATCTTCCTGTCTCAGCCCCCAGCTACTGGAATCACACACACATGTATCACCATATCCAGTAAAAAAAGAGAGTATTTTAAACATGCATTAGTGGCTTTTTAAAGTTCTTTTAAAATCTGCACTATCACATACTAGCAATATATGCTGGGCAAACTATTAGTATTCTCTAGGCAATAGCTTTCTATTGGATGAAGAGATGCTAAATGTGAGATCTAATACATTGGGTTCTTGTGAGGGTTAATTAATTAGCATACTTTCTTGCACACAGTAAATGCTCAATAAATCATCATCATTTGGAAGAAATGGCATTTCATGATACTGAGTTGTGTTTCTCCTTTCATTTCCATTTCAACTTATGAAAATATAACATATTTATCTAATCAGTAATATACATGTAAGAAATAAGATTTAGGTGTCTTAAATGCAAAATAAGATTACTCATCAAAATGTCAGGCAAGTTGGGCTTCAGAAACCATATATAGTGGTTGAAGGAGATGTACGAATACTTAAATTATTCATTTTATTTTTTATTTTATTTATTTTTTTGCGGTACTGGGGATTGAACTCAGGGGCATTCTACCTCCGAGCTATACGCCCAGCCCTATTTTTTATTCTTTATTTTGAAACCGGGTCTCGCTAAGTTGTAGCTGAGGCTGGCCACTAATCCGGATCCTACGGTCTCAGCCTCCCGCATGCTGGGATTACAAATTATTTCATTTTAAACATGGAAATCATTTATCTTTTCTGCTTATAAAAGCAATAAAAACATGATGCAAAGAATATAACTCAATAAATCTAGCAGTATATTTTTAAAACATAGTATCATTTATTCATATAGTGTGGAAATATCCACTACTAACATTTACTGAAGACCTCCTAGATCTTTTTCTATGATAGGAAAATACTTGTCTCTAATGCTAGATCATTGTTTCTTCATGGATTCATAACATTTTTACTTAGAAAATATTTTTACTTAAAATATGTCATAATATTCTAAGTAGTGATTTATGTGATGGGTAGAAACACTTTCATTTTGTTAGTTTTGGTATCTAGTACAAAATACACACTAGGTGTCCAATAAATATTTGTTAAGTGAACAAATGCCTAGATATTTGAATAATCATTATTCACAGACAATGAATACAGATCTATATTATTTTAATGAATGAATATAAATAAATTCTATGAGTATATAGAGTGAACTTCTCTTGTGTAGTTAGGTTATTTCCACATTTTGTCTTCTTTGTACAAAAACATGGTAACATACAAAATATTAATGTATATATATCTATATATTCTACTTTGCCAACATCCAAAATTGAGGTTGTCCAATCTGGGGCACCACTGGCAGCCACAGGTTCCCATCATTTTAACCACAGTGTGCAATCTCAACATCAAGAACTTTTGGCTTTGGAATCACTGCACACTTGCTCTGGGCTTGCACAGTCTTGTCTCCTGTCTCACCTCTGTGACTCTTTTACTTTCTCCTCCTCTTCTTACTCCCCCTCTTCTTTCTTCTTCTCTCCCCCCTCATTTATTTTAATTCAGTTTCTAATTCAGATCTTACATGAATACATCTGATGATAAAATCCAAATCACACATAGCACTCTAGCTGCAGTGAATTCAGGGAATATGTTTCTTTGCTTTCTATTCTCAGCAATACAGGGAAGTAAAAATAATACAACAAAGAGCCTGGGTATCATTGTTTTTACAAATTTAACAGCCATAAGAGGGAACACAGAGAAGAATGTGTTATGTATGAAACAAGGGTCATTGAAGCATTTCAAAAAGAACTTATGTATATGCTAAAATGTTTGTATTAAATTAGAAGAAATGCCTGAGAATTTGAAATAAATTCTCATGGCCAAGAAAATTCAGGCTTATTTTAAACTATTATTAAATATAATTATTTGGTTTTGAATGATAGATATTCTATTAAGAAGATTAGCCTTGATTCATAGTTTATTAACAATAACAGGAATTTTACTAAAGCAAATAAATACTGTAATTTATTAGTTTTAAAATCTTAAAAATTCAGAAAATATAGGTTTCCAC
This sequence comes from Graphiurus murinus, assembly GCA_004027655.1. Classification (NCBI taxonomy): domain Eukaryota; kingdom Metazoa; phylum Chordata; class Mammalia; order Rodentia; family Gliridae; genus Graphiurus; species Graphiurus murinus. The sequence continues at coordinate 41,585 of PVLC010007938.1, forward strand.
AATTCATTCTTTATAATACAAAATGTTTAGAAATTGTATAATTTTTCAAAAATTATATGAATTTGAAAAAGTTGAAGTGATTGCTTATGAGTGACAGTAAAATAATAAGGCATTTTAGGAAATAAAATGGCAATATCTGTTTAGGTTTAATTATGGGGAAGACTTTTGGTGCATTATACTTTGAGGAAATTTGGGAGTTATTATAGAGTATACTGAATTTATTCATTTTTGTAATTTTCTAAGCACAAATTGATCTTAGTAATTTATTTTACAGAAAAAATCTCAGTAGAAAAATAAATGTACAATATGCAAGATAACCTTAAAGTAAATATGCAATATAAATGCGAAAGACCCAGAAACCCTCTGAATTTAGCACCTTTTCCATTCTTATTTCCATTCTTATTTACTAAAGCAAGGGCATCTCTATACTTACATTCATGATTGTTTTTAACAAGTAAGGTACAGTTCAAATGTTTATAAGCTATTACTTGACTTCATAATATCATAGACAAATACAAAGGAAACTTTCAACTCAAATGGTCTGCAAGCTTGTTATCCAGGAATGTGTTATAATTGGTGTTTGCTTTGAAAGCCTCATAAAATTTTGTTTCTCATTACTTTTTGTAAAAGCGCTTCAGAGTTATACTTAATGGGATTTGCTTTAAATTAGAGTTCAGGACATTTTTAGACCATAAAAATAAATGGAACATGTCCATGCCATAAAAATCATTTTCTAACAAAGCTAAAATTCTCTATTTTATCTTATATGAAACTCTTAGCAGAATGATTTTCCTCTGATATCTGATTAAACACTAACCTATGATCTGCCTCTCTGAAGAAATAGACTGGAATGGATAAATTTATCTGCTGGTAAGTTGCATTTCACAAGTTTTACTATCTACCTTTAAGAGGAAAGAGACATTCTCCATCTTTTTCCTACAATCATATGAAACGCATATTCATCCCATGTGTCTGTTTTACAACTTTTATCAATTTTGTCTGTTTTTTTAAATGCCTGCAAGTAATAGTTTAAAGAATTAAGCACTTATTTAAATGTAAAGGTAAGATTTTAACATGTAAACACACACATATGCACAAGGGCTAAAGGAAAAAATTCCATTTGTATATTTGCAAAATTGTTGCCTTATGGCCACCTAGATTTTTTGTGCAATATCCACATTTGCTAATATTTTCTTTTCATGTTTATTGAGCCAAAGCTATCTTCAGAGACGGGACACAGTTGCAGATGACAAACTAAAATTAATATGTAAGATACATTTTTAAAGTAGTAATTGCCTGAAGGAAATAAAGTAGGCAAAAGCACAAGAGAATAACTTCTGGAAAAATAATATATCTTAATTTCAAAACTAAAAAATAACAAGAATCTTCTAATTTAGTCTGCATTTGGTATGTAATATAGAAAAACAGTATATTTCAGGAATAAATACCTGGTGTGAGAGAAGTGAACTGTTAATACTATTTAAATCTAATTTGTTGTGGGGAAAATGCAATTTTAAATACTTCAAATTTAAAGCAATGAGTACTTAAGGAAAATAAATTGTACAGGTAAAAAGAGAAGTAATTTGAAAAATATTAAAGATATAGATTTGAGAGACCCTGATCTACTTATATAAGTTATATACTAATTACATAATTATTCTTATAAATATTATGCTTTTATAATGGAAGAATATAAATTAATTGAGGATAAAATCTACAAGTTAAATTTATATCCAGAAAACATTTTTTGTCTGTATCTAGCTCATTCTTGTACCTAGTATATTCTCCCCTAACCCACTACCAAATGAATTTAAATTCAAATTCAGCCTTCCTGAAATGCTCCAGGAACTATTTTTCTGATTATCCAAACTAGAGAAGGGCTCCCCTTAGTACTGCAGATGCCTTCATTATAATATTCATGCTTCTGCTTATACATATATTTATTTGCATGACTTTTTCCTCCACACTGGGTAACTGGTCCCAGTGACCTTGAGCTAATCAACCTTCATGCAAATCTCAATAATTAAAAAAAATAAAAAATTAGAAAACTTTCTGAATAAAAATATTCACAGATAGTAAAATGTCCTTAAATTCTTATCAAAATCATCTAAACTCATTTCCTCTGTGGCAATTACTAACTCTGTCCCTTAGTCTCATTTGGTCTTAAAATATCACAGAGGGATTGCTTTTCTTTGGCTCTTTTTTTGAAACAAGGACATTGATTATCCCAACAAGGAGTCCAAATGTAGAATATCTCCAAGATTAGTGTGATCTTTCTACTCCACCATGCTCAGTTTGTTGTCATTTTGCTTTTTGATTCATACAGTTACAAGAAGATGGCTGCAAAACCAAGTAAAACAATGCATTTCTATTTCAGTTGTTCCTATTAACAGGAAAATAAAGTTAACTACTTCGAGGAGTCCCCGACATATGACCCCTTTTGAATATTCCCAACCTAACTCTGCCCATTAAAACCTCCCATTTCTCTTCTTTCTTCTTGACATGTTATCATCTAACCCCTATTTTTCCACTAAATAAAAGTCTATGGGCATCATTCCATGACAGCATACATTTGTGGTAGTAACAATTAACATAATATATTCAGAATTACATACTTCCTATGTGTGTCACTCACTTTGGGGCTTCCTTCTACGGCAGCACTTTAAAAATTGGCATATATAAAGTTATATGTTCACATCTTTGTCACTCTAGAAAGATTTTGACCTTAAAAAGTATAGAGCATAAATCTTATTCAAATGTTTGCCTTCGGCCACGTATAATGCCTGACATGCAATATCTGATCAATAATAGTGTATGAGAAAAATTTGTGAATAATAGCACCTTCTCGGACAGAAGAGCAAAATATACTATAGCTGCCTATTCTGGCAACAACTTCAGTGAAATATAAACCACATCAACAAGTTTACCTAGTGAATACCTAAGACTAAGGGTTTCTAAGACTAGTTCACTATTCACTATTCACTAGTTTATCTAGTGAATACCTAAGACTAAGGGTGCCTAAGAATGATAGGTCATGTTGACCAGTATATACTGACATTTTGTTTTTAATTTATGATACATTCTCAGAACACATAACTTCATTTTGCTAATATTTTGTATTTCCAGGTGCCATTCATAGAAATTTCATATACTGCTCATATTAATGTGGTTTTTATAAAGAACAAATTTTTACAGAAATTGTATGTAGCAAATCTGTAGGAAAGTTTAAAGATAAAATTGTTACTTGTTTAAAAGAGAAAAGCAGTGATTAACAGTAAACAAATAACAGAGGTGAAGAACTGGTTACATGCAAATTAACAGATAAAAGTAAAAGTGGAAAACAGAAATAATTGGCTTATAAAGAATGTCTAAGAGCCGGGCGTGGTGGCACACGCTTGTAATCCCAGCATTCGGGAGGCTGAGACCGGAGGATACGGGTTCGCGGCCAGCCTCAGCTACCTAGTGAGGCACTCCGCAACTTAGTGAGACTCGGTTTCAAAATAAAGAATAAAAAATAGGGCTGGGGGGTGTAGCTTGGAGGTAGAATGCCCCTGAGTTCAACCCCCAGTACCGCAAAAAAAAAAAAAAAAAGAATGTGTAAGAACATGAATATGCCATACAGCATTTCCTGAAGAATAAGTAGAGAACAAGCAATTAGATGTTTGAAACCAGTCCAGGTGTTGTTTCATTCATTTCATGATTATGGAACTTTAGCACGTTCCACAACAAGCACACAAATCTGACTGGTCCAGGCACTTAATGATTCAAATCATTTTTGAAGCAAAGGATGGTAAGTAAAAAAGGGCAGTAGAACAAGCCTCTGATATTTTTACAAAAGTGCAAAACCTAACAAATAAAAATGCAAGCCAGGTACATTGGGTCATGCTATAATCCCAGTACTTGAGAGGCTGAGACAGGAGGGTCGCAGGTTGGAGGCTAGCCTCAGAAATTTAGCAAGGATCACAGTAACCTGATGAGACCTTGTTTCTAAAATAAAATAAAATAGGGTTGAGGGTGTAGCTCAGAAATAGAATGCCCCTATTTTCAATCCCTAGTAACACACACACACACACTCATGCAGGCGACCTTTAATAAGATCATTGTATCTAAATTTAGATATCAGTTGTCTGCCACTTTACCATGACCAGAAACTGCTACTTTGGATGTTATTTTAAATGTCAGCTATCTATGAAGATCTATGAAGATGGTAAGCATGTGTGGGAGAGGAAGAGAGAACATTTGATCATCTGCTATGTGATTAAATAGGCCTAAAATTCAAATAAGTAGTATTTGCTATTTTTTAATTGCCAGTAGATAAATTTGTCTACCCTTTTCTGCTGTGAAAAATGAACATAAATTACTCAAATAAGACTGAATATTTTCTTCTACTGCATATGACTATGATTAATAGATATGAGAAATGTTTCCTCCCTTTCCTTTCTCATCTCGACAATACAGATTTTAAGTAAAAAAAAATCATCTGAAATATGACAAATGGATAAAATGAAAACATGCATTATCAAAAGAAAGCAAAGTCTAAATGTTTGAAAATGTAATGAGATTGATTGAATATTTCATTTATCTATCTGGGACTTTATTGAAGGCTACTACTAAGAGTACCTACAGGTTAAGTTATGTATAGAGTCTTTTTAGGTGTACAGTACCATTTTCAAAGTCCTAATGCTTAATTCTTATTTCTAAAATTTGTTTTTTTGTGGGCTTGTTACTTAAAGACATATGTTCAATACTTTAAAGACACAAATTAAAGCAAAGAACATTTTCCATTTAGTGTGGCTTATTTCCGAAAATGTATAGAAACAAAATAAAAAGTAGCAGGGTAAAATTACAATGCTGCACAATCATTTAATTTAATCTAAATAAACAGATACTAATAATACCTCAGCATTTCAACTAATATTCTTCTCTTTTAAAAATTACAAATATTGGTCAGGTATGGTAGCACACACCTGTAATTCCAGCATTTGGGAGGCTGAAAGGAAGGTGGCAGGTTTGAAGTCAGCCTCATCAATTTAGCAAGACCCTCAAGAACTTAGCAAGACCCTGTTTTAAAATTTAAAAATTAAATAAAATGTTAGGGGTTTCAGAAGTAAAATGTCCAGGTTCCATTCCAGTATCAAAAGAAAAATATTGAAATAATTAGTACATCTTTTTTGGATCAAAGAATCTTAGATTTTTGTCTTTTATCTGACTTGCCTTTAATATCTATTGAAGATAGATATTTTCTGCAATGCAGATCAGCCTGCATTTGCATTTAGCACCTGATTAGGGGTATCTGTGGCTCTTCCTAACAGTCTGGGCTCCATTTTCTCCCAGAGCCTCATTAACAGTATGGTATCTTTGAGGGAAGTCTGAGTTGTCTATTAGTATGGGATGCTGGAGGTTGGCAAGTCTTTGATCACTTCTATTTTACATTGGAGTTTTTCTCCAGTGTACTGCCTGATTGCAATTAGTTAATCCAACAAAAATGTAGTCAGCGTAGCTAGCTGAATTTGAAATAAAAACGGTTGATATTGCTATAGTTAGATCAAATGTCCCCTAAAGAGCTCATTTATTAATGTTTCAGCTGATGTAATTGAGTTATGAGGGTTGTATTCCCAGTAGTGGTAACCCAGGCTAGTAGGATATGGTTAGAGGTGAGTCCTTGAGGGTGTAACCTTGGGGATTATATAAGTGATTCCTCCTCTCCCTGTTCACTCTCTTGCTTCCAGCCTCCATGATGTGAGAACAGTCCATGTGCTCTCCCTCTTTCTGGTTCCTGCCACCATGCCCTGAGATCTGCAGTCCCGGCCTCAAATGAACTGAACCTTAAAGGAAAGAAAATAAATCTTCTTTCCTCTAAGTTATGTAGTCAGTCTTTTAGATTATATCTCCAAGAATGCTGACAGATACATTAATAAACAACCCAGCTTTCTTTAAAGAAATTCCTCTGAAGATGTGTATTACTTTAGGCAGACTTGCAAATTTCAAAAGTTATAACTTCTAAAATGTTATAGTTTAATTTTATATATTATGAATCTATGTATAGTAAGTACAATAGCTTAAAATGTATCACAAATAAACCAATATTACTTATTAATAAAAGTATGTGAACTTAAAATGCAAAGTTTAAGGATCAATATCAGTAAATTGACCATATTGATTAAATCTCAATGATTACTAAATATAGTTATCTCTAAAAATTGAAATACAGGTTACCTACATAGAAAGAAAAAAAATCCACTTATACTTTGTCTCCCTAAGTTTCTGAGGGTATTATTAAGTTTCTGAGACTGGTCTTGACCTTCTGATCCTCCGGTCTCAGCCTCTCAAGTACTGGTGCCACTCCATGGTGCCCAGCATACACTAAAATTTTGACAAATAATTGTTATAAGTTTCTGATGTACCTTATTTTGCATACAGTTTTATAGATTCATCAGTTGTCTACATTGTTTCCATGCTCCTTTTCTCGTCCCATGATCTTTAACTAAAGACACTACATATTGATAAGGCTATTTATTCACTAATTTATTGGAGGAAAATAATACTGGCATTTAAGAAAAATGTATCCCTAGTTAGAAAAGTAAAGTAAAGATATTGCCAATTAGAATAAGCTATTTTATCTATCAAACAGCCATTTTATCTATCAAAGTTCCAATTTTAATGCAGAACACCAATAGGTATCATGATTTTACACTTCTGTAAATTCACAGGTAAAAATGCATCAGTGTTATTAGATTTTAAATGGGTGCTTTCAGAAGAGGACTCTGAGCCCTAAACCACTTGTGTCTATTAGTATGAAGTATTTCTATTAAAAAATGAAGTAGCTCACACTTTATTGCCACTCACTCCTTTTAATTTTGTGAGAATGAAATTGAGAACATGGCATATTTTCTTTTGACTATAAGTACCAAAATAGTGTGTTATAGAACTAATCCGGCTTAAGTGTCTAAAATCAGTCAAGTCAAGGTTTCTAATACACCAAAGATAGGCTTAATTAAGCATTGTTACTAAAATATTTTAAAACTAAAATAATAGATTAAAACATTACTAGCAACTAATATTTGAGCCAACATGTCAAATATATGAACTTCATAGCTCTCATCTGTCTCATAACTCTGTCAAGTAAAATCATTTCTTGTTTTACAAATTAGAAAACTGAGAAAAAAAATGATCTCAGATGACTTCTTCAGTTTCAAAACATAATTCCAACAATTATTTTCTGATTCCAACACTTCCTCTAATCTATAATGTGACATATTGAATAGCAAATAAAATCCTGATTATATTACATTTGGTTAATCTTCTTTATGTTAGTAGATGCAATTTTGAGCTTAAGTTGTATTTTTCTTCATTTTGAATTTGGAAAAAAAATGAGTTCTTTTAAGATTATAATTACTATCAGCAATTTGTCTCAGCTTCTTTAAAAAATGATAAAATTCACATACTAAAAAATGTATCCTTCAAAGAATAAAATTCAGTAGTTTTAGTATATTCACAAAGTTGTAAAAGCCTTACCATGCATAGATCCAGACTATTCTTACTATTGAAAAAGACATCCTGTGATTATGAACGATCCATATTAACCCCCCTTCTCTTCATCTCCACAGCATTGATAACCACAAACCTCTGTTCTGAATAGTTCAGAAATGGAGTTATATATGGGTTTTGTGTCTGAATTCTTTGAATGAATATAAAATTTCAGAAACGCATTCATGTTGTAGCATATATTAATGGTTATCTCCCTTTAATACATGGTATATGTACAGCTCATTTTGTTTTCCCCTTATCATGATGGACATGTGGGTTGTTCCCACTTGGGTTGTATCCATCATTTTTGCTTCATATACTTTTAAGTGCTGTTATCAGTTGATAGTATCTTTATAATTCTTATGTGTTCTTGATATATGCACCCCTTTGACATTATAAATGACTTTTTTCTTTAGTATCTTGATCAACTAATAATTGGGAAAGATTTTCTTATATTCCTGAAACCACTGTCAATGCTGAAATATTGCTGTTTGTTAAATAATCCTTGCCTTTGGGCTCTATTTCCATTTGGGATAAGGTTTCAATGCCTAGGCAGGCAGGGACATTTACTGCTAGGTATGCAACTGCTTTTCTCATTTATGTAGAACCTCTAGGTCAACCAGAAGTGAAAGCTTTTAGATTTCTCTAGCTCTTTGTATTTTTGCAGGCATCTGAACAGCTACATTTATACACCAGCCTATGCATGTTTAGTGGCCTCCTAAAATGCTGAATATATTTCAAAGTTTTTCAAAGCCTTTCATAGTTCTTTCATTTTCTAGATTTTCCTTTAACAGTTTTTATCAGCTTATTATTTGCCTAACTCATATTGATGCTTCATAAAGTTATAATGCTAGTTTATTGTTGTTGTTTGTTCTCAGCCACCGTCCTCAGGGAGTAGTCTGTACTGGAAAAGCTATGAATCAGGACAGATTAAGCTGACTTGCAAGTGGGATTTCTCAGGAAATTATTCGACAGGTAAATTAAGGACATTTATCTAGGAATGGAGGTTTTGTGGAGCACCAACTCTGTTCTGCCGCCTCAAGTTGCTGATAGACTTCTGTTTTTCACCGGGGTTGTGGAGCTCTTAGCTTTCAAGGCCTCTAGGACTCTGAAGAAAAGGGTTGGGAATAGATCAAACTAAAAAACAGCAAATCTTGCTGCTCTAACCAAGGTTTACCCCTTTTTCTTACTTAAATGTTCCCCAGATTGCTGCAGGTCTTTGGTTCATTTGCAGAATTCTGAAAAAGTTGATTTAAATATACTTGACAGTGTCATAATTACTTTAAAAAAAAAAGAGTTTAGAAGTCCTTCCTCTACCATATCTGCCAACATTGTGCTGTCCCAGTTTCTTAAGCTATAAAAAAGAAGCCAGGCATGGTGGCGCATGCTTAAAATCCCAGCATTTGGGAGGCCGAGACTGGAGGATCTGGGTTTGCAGCCAGCCTCAGCTACCTAGTGAGGCCCTCCGCAAGTTAGTGAGACCCTGTTTCTAAAATAAAGAATAAAAAATAGGACTGGGGGTATAGCTCGGAAGCAATTTGTGTTCAGTGTCTTTAAATGTTTGTTTATTTATATTAGTACTGGGGATTGAATTTAGCATCTTGCACATGTTAAACAGACCTTCTACCCCTAAGCTATATCCACAGACCCTTTTTAAAAAGTTATTTTGAGACAGGATCTCACTAAGTTCAGGCAGGCCTTGTACTTGAGATCCTCCTGCCTTAGCCTCCCAAATAGCTGGAATTACAGGTGTGTGACACACTTGGTTTAAATATATTTGCTAAAAGGTATATGTCTAATTAATTAGTTTCTAGACAACTGGTGCTTACTGAAAAATTAAAGTGGAAAACACAGTCAAAAAGATTTCTAATCTTACATTTATGTTTAAATCTAATTTGGAAAAGCATTTACTACATGAGAATCTAAACTCAATATTTAAATCTAAAGAGAGAAATAGAACTAAATATAAAAATGGTTACTACCATTATAAGTAATTTGGATATTATATGATAGTTTCTGAGCTAAGAGAGATTTCATTTTTAGAAGTAATGTTGAATAAAGTTGGAAACATGCTAAATCAACCCATGCTAAATCAGATTCAGATCTAATTGTTATGTTATAGTTCCTAAAATGCTTATTAGCTATAGTATGGTTCAGATTTCTTGGCAATGATGTCTGCATAAATTGTAGTTTGATATCTCCTAGATCTTTGTAATAAGTTATAGCTGCACCAGTTTTGCTTCAAATGTTATAACTAAACAACCAAGAGATTATAATTGCTCATGAGTACATTTTTTTCATAAAATAAAGCAAACATACATTTTTTTATATTGGTCCTGAAGTTAAATTAAAACAAATGATTGCTCTGTGGTTTCTTATTTCTACTGGTTGAATGAGTAAGTCTTTCTTTCAGACACAAAAATGGCAGATTGCAACTCCCCGGCATCTCTTTTTGGAATCCTAGCTATTCTAAAAATGAACACTACTGATCGGCTTATATGTAAATTTCCAACATTTGCTATTCTATTTTAATAGCTGAATACATTGGAGGACAAGGAAATCTCATCAACAGTGTAGGTAAGGAATTCATTTGGCAAGGGAAAAAGCTAAAGATTATCCTCTTTATATAATGAGTGCACAAAGGGAATGGCAGTGGGTAAACAGGGAGATAAAACCATTTAGTGATATGAGATCTGAATTACATTTGATAATGACCTTTTTATTTCAATTCTAAACAAATCCTACATCACAATCTCCCTCTAAAATCCAAAATAGGACCATTATAGAACTCCTGGCTCGAATAAAACATTCAGGGTTGCCAGGATACCATCATAGGTGGCCGACCAGGGCAGTTTTCAGTAGTGGGCTGAGCTCCAGGATCACTACAGTGGTAATCTTGCACACCATTCAGTAATGGTAAGATAATGCATGCTTCTTCTCAGCACTGAGTTATAATTATTTACTTTTTCTCCCTTAAAGATAAACACTGTCTGTTACTGACCTATGGACTGCTGAAAAGGTAGGTAATTTACAAAAGGGCTTTTATTTTTCACTTCTTCCTTTTTTAGAAATAATAAATGCTGTCATCTATATGATAGCTATTTTGTCTTTATTTCAACTGCACTGCAATATGAGAAGATATTTGAGTAGAAGTTCTTCTGTTTGGTTACCATGGTTCAGCCAATGCACTAGGGTGTACTTATGAAACTAAATTAACATTTCTTATCTTGCTTTTGAGGGCTAAAAGAGATATTATCAACTGCTTTGAAATAAGTGCATAGAAGCATACTTAAACAAGAGTAATATATATATATATAGTGTAATATAAGAGTAATATATATATATACATATATATATGATGTGTATATGAGCTTATATGTTTGTGGTATAGAGGTAGGTGTGTGCATTTCTCTCTATATCTGATGTATATTAGAGTTGTGGGTTTGTGATTTTCTGAGATACTGAGGATTGAACTCAGAGGTATTCTACCTCTGAGGCTGCATCCCCACCCCCTCTCCGCCTTGCTGATGCTAGCTAGCCTGGAAGTTGCACTAGTCCTGTCTCAGTATCCCAAGTACTAGGATTACAGGCAAGTACTGCCATGCCTGGCTTATGTTCTACTTTTTAAAGAAATTATAAAAATATTCTGAAAATATATTGGATGCCATATCATTAAAATATATCTTTTTTGTGTATGTGTACTTGAGATTGAACTCAGGGGCATTCTGCCTCTGCGCTCTATCCCAGCTATTTATTTATTTATTTATTTATTTATTTTGAAGCAAGGTCTTGTTAAATTGCTGAGGGACCTCACTAAGTTGCTGAGGCTGACCTACAACTTGTGATTCTCCTGTCTCAGTTGCTCAAGCCCCGGTATGACAGGTGAGCACCATCATGGCCAGGCTTAATTTTAGACATTAAATTACCTACTTGGAGGACACATGCAGTGGTAAACAAGATAAAGCCTTCTATTTCTTCAAGTCCATATTCTTATAGAGGAGATAGAAATTAAGTATGTTTGTTTTCAATTGCGGCTATAACAAGTTACCATAAATGCTTTGGTGTAAAACCACACATATATGTGATCTTAAGGTTTTTAAAGTCAGAAATCCAACATAATGGTAGAACCTTTTTATTTAGAAGCTGAAAAAGGAGGCTTATGGCTCCTTCCTCACATTACTCCAATCTTTTGCTTCAGTGTCACATCTACTACTGCACACTCTGATCTCCCTATCCCCATCCTACAAGGATCCTTCTGATAAGGATATTAGGTCCACCTGGATAAACCAGGATAATCTCACCTCCAACTCTGCAAAATCCTTCACTATGAAAAGTAAAAAGGTTTCTGGGAGTAGGACAATGATGTCTGGGATGGGAGCTACTATTCAGTATCCTACAGAATGAAAAACTTTAAAGTAAATAAGGTAAGGAGATACAGAATAAGATTTGGGCAGAAAAAGATAATATGATCGGAGAACTGAAGTGGAGATCTGGAATAGAAATGTGAATGAAACGAGAAAGAAATGATAAGAGTATCTGGCAGAAATGTGTTTCAGCAAAGGGAACAACTGATCTAGGGGTCCTAATTCACGAATAAGATTGTCGTGTTCAAGAATCACAGGAAGAACAGACTGAACAAGTGGAAGACAAACAAGTCACCAAGGTTGGTAGCAAACAGAAACTTTAGAGCTACATAGGCCACAGTATAGACAATCATTCATTAGTAATTTTCTCTGCCCTTGACATGGGTAATATATCATGTGGTTGAAGAGCAATTCTACACTCTGCATATCCTGTTAGGTTTATTAGTAGGAATAAGCCACGGGGCTCACAAGGAAGACTAACAACCTGGCATGGTGTCCATTGTTATTGACTGCTGTGCAGGAAAACACTGTCCTGAAGTGGCAAATCCTATGTGTTTATTAAGTTAGCCCACAAAGAATGTCATAGTCTATTTATGTGGATAGAAATGGATGAAGACTACAATTATGTAATATGAGCATTTTCCTAGCCGGGCAGCAGAAATTTGAGGTAAATTGGTGTTCAGAAGATTGAATTCAGTAGTGAATAAAAGTCATGTTTTGAATAAGCCTAACATAGGCCATATTTTATAAAAAATGTTTTATCTCCTTCTCCAGAACATGCAAATATGCTCAGCAGGTGAGAGGTAACAGCTTAGAGAAAGTCATGCATTGGTTTATTTATTGCTTTAGAGTATGCAAAAGGTACAAATGATTTCAGACTTTAGGCTTCATCATTCCATATTAATAACCAATGGAATCTAGTCCTTTTCCCCTAAATATCTTTGAATTCACAGTTTTTTTCTTTGTTACTATTTTTTTTTTTATGGTAATGGGAATTGAGCTCAGGCACACTCTACTGTAAGGCACTGCTATGATAGTCTGGAAAGTCAGGTAAAAGATTAGCAGGCCTGGGCCTGTTCCAGTTTTTCCCAAGCAAAACGGCCCTGAAGCTCATCAGAAAAAAAGATAAGAGTCCCCAGGCCCACTAAATGTCTTTGTCCAATTACCAAATGACTCCAGTCCCTAGGTCCTACCCTAACAGGCCAAACCTATCCCAGTATACCCTGTATCCCCTCCATAAAAACCAGCCAATCCTTATGGTCCCCATAGTCTCTCTCTGCCCTGGCAACAAGATTTCACCAATCCCATTCCTGCCTGTGTACACTCCCACTATAAAAGGCTAAACAAAGCCAGAGTGGGGGTCCTTGTCAAGACTCCACTGTGTTGGATGAGACTTGAACCCTAGCTCGAGCTAGCAATAAATCTCCTTCTTGCTTTTGCATTGCTCTGTGTGAAGTGATCCTTCTTTAGTGAGGCACCCCAAATTTGAACCCAACACTACCACTGAACTACCTCTTCATCACTTTTTTTTGTTTTATTTTGAAATGAGGTCTCACTATGTTACTAAATTGCCTAGGTTCACCATCCTCCAGTCTCAATCTCCCAAGTACTGGGATTACAGGAATTGTAGCATCATGACCTACTGTTACATTTGATTCTAAGGTCCTATCATCTCTTATCTATTTCCTAAGCCTTTCATTCAGATGTCTACTGAGAATCCTACCAGACTTTTTCACAGTGCAGAGTGAACACAAATAAAAATTTAAGAATACAGCATATAATTTCTCTCAAACTTTTTTAGTAGCTTCCAAATTCATGAATTTACAAAAGGGAGAGACAGAGAGGGAGGGGGGGGGAGAGAGAGAGAGAGAGAGAGAGAGAGAGAGAGAGAGAGAGAGAGAGAAGAAGAAGAAGAAGAAGAAGAAGGAGGAGGAGGAGGAGGA
>PVLC010007939.1:0-42877 GCA_004027655.1 Graphiurus murinus
GGGGATTGAACTCAGGGGCATTCTACCTCCGAGCTATACCCCCAGCCCCATTTTTTTTTTATTCTTTATTTTGAAACCGAGTCTCACTAAGTTGCGGAGTGCCTCACTAGGTAGCTGAGGCTGGCCGCGAACCCGGATCCTCCGGTCTCAGCCTCCCGAATGCTGGGATTACAAGCGTGCGCCACCACGCCCGGCTGAGAGTCTCTTTTTGAGGGGTGTCAGGACCAGTTCATGAAAGCCTTTTTACCTCATGTGGAGTAAACCACACAACAAATTATGCAAGTCAGATCTTTGAGAGTTGGGAACAGCTGACCAAGTAATAAGAAAGGAGGGAGAAGGAGAAAGAATAGAACTTTCTCTTCTCTCTAGCAATGGACCAGCCCTAGGATCAACAATTGGTAAATACTTATTATTTGGGGCTAGGTGCTATTCTAAATACTTTACATACAGCAATTTGTTCAAGCATTAAGCACATATTTTGGATTGGTTGTCACTCATCTTCTTTTTGTACTCCTTCTGTACCCTTTGAGCACCTCTAAGTTTCCAGGGACATAGTGTATATCTGTGCTCTCTGCTTTGCCTCTTACCCTGGCCAGTTTTACCCTCTGAGGTGCTTTGTGCTGTAAAATTCATTATTCTCTAACCTCTACCCAGCAAAACTCCCATGACCTCAGTTTAGTAGATCTCAGCTACTGGGAAGGAATTTTCCAGAGATGCTTTATTTTCAAAGAAGATATTTCAAAAATCAAATGCATTTCTGGGATTATTTCAGGCAGATGGATCTGGCAGTAAAGGAGAGGCCTGGGGGTATCCTGCTTATTGGGTAGAAGGATTTGCTCTTCTGTAGACAGATTTTGGAGGACATGCCTCCAGCTGTTTAGATTTTTACAGCATTTTCCCTTCTCTACTTCTGAACACTAGAAAAGTATTAGGTGAAAGTACAGTGGACAGTAGAGATAAATTACCATGCTCAGCTTTTCTTTTTTTTTTTTTTTTTTTGCGGTACTGGGGATTGAACTCAGGGGCATTCTACCTCTGAGCTACACCCCCAGTCCTATTTTTTATTCTTTATTTTTGAAACCGAGTCTCACAGTTGCAGAGTGCCTCACTAGGTAGCTGAGGCTGGCCGCGAACCCGGATCCTCCGGTCTCAGCCTCCCGAATGCTGGGATTACAAGCATGCGCCACCATGCCCGGCTCTCAGCTTTTCTTTAATACTATAGGACATACCAAGGCAAGGACAGTGAAGGCAACTGTCTTAGTGTATTTTCTGTTGCTACAACAAAACGCCCAAGACTGGGTAACTTGAAAAGGAAAGGAGTTTATTTGGCTCACGATTCTGGAGGCTGGAAGTCCAAGTACATGGTTTAAGCCCTGCTCTGCGTCTGATGAGGGCCTTCCTGCTGCATCATAATGGTGGAGGGCATCACATGGCAGTATAGAGCAAGCATGATGACACAGGTTTCTCTTCTTCTCTTAAAGTCATTACTGCAGGACTAGGGATGTGGCTCAGTGGTAGAGCACTTGCCTAGCATGTATGAGGCCTTGGGTTCAGTCCTCAGTGCCACCAAAAAAAGAAAAGTCACTAGTGCCATCATGAGGGCCTTACCTATGATCCCATCTAATCCTAGTTATCTCCTCAAAGTTCCATCTCCAAAAAAACATTAACATATGAATCTGGGGATGAATTTCCAACTCACAAACTTCTGGAGGCATATTCAAACCATAGCAGCAATGTTTGGAAAGGAATAGAAGTCTTCTTTGTGACTAGGATTCTTCTTATTGTTGTTAATATGCTAACACCTGTACCTGCTGATTAATGGCTGACTTATAGGAAATTTAATTTACACTTACCCCCTTTTAGGGGAGCTCTAAGTTGAAAAGGTAGTCTTTAAATTGATTTCTACAAAGCCAGCATACTATAGTGATACATGCATACCCATGTTTATAGCAGTGCAATTCACAATAGGCAAGTTATGAAACCAGCCTAGGTATCCATTAACAGGTGAATGGATTAAAAAATGTGGTATGTGTACACAAAGAAGTTTTATTCAGCTATAAAGAAAAACAAAATTACATCATTTGCAGTAAGATGGATGGAAATTGAGAGCATTATGTCAAGCAAAATAAGCCAGAGTTAGAAACTCCAGGGTCAGCCGGGCATGGTGGTACACGCTTGTAATCCCAGTAGTTGGGAGGTTACAACCGAGGATCACAGGTTCAACACTCTCGGCAACTTAGTGAGGCTCTCAGCAACCTAGTGAGACCCTGCTTCCAAATAAGAAATAAAATTGGGCTGGGGGTCTAGCTTGGAGGTAGAATGCCTCTGAGTTCAATCCCTAATACAAAAAAAAAAAAAAAAAAAAAAGAAAGAAAGGAAGGAAGGAAAAGAAAAAGAAACTCCAGGGTCATATGTCTTTTCTCATATGTGGAAGTTAGAGAGAAAAAAGGGAAAAGGCAGTGATCCCATGAAAACAGAAGGAAGAGCAATTGAGTAGAGGACAAGAACCACGGGGAGGGAGTAGGAGAGAGGAAGGGGAGCTACTGGGGAATGAAAGGGATCAAACTATGTTATGTGCATGTGCAAATATGTCACAAATAATCCAACTGTTATGTATAATTATAAGGCATCAATAAAAAAGTGACTTGTAAAAAATTGATTTCTATAAATTCAAATCAGAATCAAAATACCCCAGTGGTATTTTTTTTTAATCTCAGTTCTTAATGATAATAGACTAAAACCTTCAAAGACAGGTGAGTCTGGTCCTTCTTAGTCATAACTAAGTTTGTTATGACTTTTCTGTTTCTCTCTGATGTAAGAATTATTTCACAAAGGCATGATTTTTACTTGTTAATCCTCTAAACAGAAGGGCAAGACCCTATTAGTCTTTGTTTCCTCTAAATTAATAATGCAGATACCAAAAGAAATGACATCATTTCAATTCAATTCCCATTTTTATTGTACTAAAATTGCTTTATATATTTTCCAGAGGTATTTTAAAAGGGATCTGCTGAAAGAAAAATAAGTGCAATTATAAGGTACTCCCTGATAAGTAAAAGAGATGTTTATTCTTATTTACTTTTACATTTTTTCTGATGTACTTATAATGAAATTATATGCATTGAAATATTGGTGCATAATAGAATTGCTCACTAAATTGCAAAGTTTGATTTCAGGGTTTCTTCTTATTAACTAGCCCAGTAAGCCAGGCCCATTGCCAGGGCCAGATTATACCATTACTGATTTACCTTTTATGACTCTTGTCACTTTATAGTTTTCTTTCTCTGGTGCAATTGTGGGATGCCTGAGGAACTCTGTTATGTTTAATACTACATTCTGTACCCTATTCCCCATAACTGTAGTACCTGGCACACGATAAACCTCATAAATAAAATAATCATATGTTAAACAAACAAATGATATCACTACACACCTGAGATAAGCACACTGTGATAGTTTAGCAATAAACATGGCAAAATTTCTTGGCAGTTAAGTCCTAAGGGAAAACATACTGAGCTATATGACTTCCATTCTAATTAAAAATAGATAATTTTTTTCCTTGAACTGAACTCAAAGACACCCAGTTGGGTGTGGTGGCAGAACCTGTAATCCCAGTACTTGGGAGGCTGAGACAGGAGAATTGGAGGTTTAGAGGCTCAGCAACTTTGTAAGACCTTGTTTCAAAATAAAAAAATAAAAAGGGCTGGGGATGTAGCTCAGAGGCAGAATGCCCCTGGGTTCAATCTCCTGTACCAAAAAAGAAAAGAAAGACACCAAGAGAAATGATGACCATCTTAGTGTTTTTGCAGAACAACTAAATGCTATTTTAATGAATTATTTGATATAACTAATGCTAATTTTGTGTGTGTGTGTGGTACTGGGGATTGAACCCGGGGCATTCTACCTCTAAGCTACATCCCCAATCCTATTTTTATTCTTTTTTTTTTTTTTTTTTTGTGGTACTGGGGATTGAACTCAGGGGCATTCTACCTTCGAGCTATACCCCAGCCCTATTTTTTATTCTTTATTTTGAAACCAGGTCTCACTAAGTTGCGGAGTGCCTCACTAGGTAGCTGAGGCTGGCCTCGAACTTGGATCCTCTGGTCTCAGCTTCCCAAATGCTGGGATTACAAGCGTGCACCACCACGCCCGGCTCCTATTTTTATTCTTTATTTTGAAACAGGGTCTCACTAAGTTGCTACTTAGTGAGGCACTAAGTAGCTGAGGCTAGCTGCAAACCTGTGATCCTCCTGTCTCAGCCTCCCAAGTACGGGGATTACAAATGTGCGTCACCACATATATATATATATATATATATATATATATATATATATATATAAAATAAATATATTTAAAATAAATATAAAAAAAATATATATATTATATATAAAAATATATAAAAATATATATATAAATATATATATATAAAATAAATATATTTAAAATAAATATAAAATATATATATATATATATATATTTTTTTTTTTTTTTTTTTTTTTTTTTATGAAAATGGGGATCAAACATAGGACCTTACACATGCTAGGCAAGTACTCTACCACCACTGGGCTACATCCCAGCACCAGATAAGAATGTTTTCTTAGATAATAGAGTTTATGACTTGAGTACTTTGATAACATTTAATTAGGACAGTGTGTATATAGTTTGACATTTAATTGTTTAAGTTTTGTGTCAAAAAGATTTGAGTTTATATCCTAGTTATACCATTTACAAGCTTTGTGACCTGAGAAAGTTACTCCTCTGAGTCTTAGTTTTCCATGTCTGTAAGTATGACACTCTTCCTTATTCATCAATTTGTGTGATTTAAATGAGATAATTTATGCCATCCTCCAGATAATGAGTAAACACTCAATAACGGGTAATGAGTATTATTAACTAAAACACTGAAGTAAAGCTAGGGGAAATCTAAAAAATGTGTCCTATGTGTGTGGGGGGAGTGGGGGATACTGGGGATGGAACCCAGGCACATTCTATCTCTGAGCTGCACCCCCAGCCCTATTTTATTTTTTTATTTTGAAGCACTGTCTCACTAAATTGCCGAAGGCATCACTAAGTTGCTGAGGCTGGCTGTGAACTTGCAATTCTCCTGTTTCAGTCTCCCAAGTACTGGGATTTCAAGTGTGTACCACCATGCCTGGCAAAAATGTGTCGATTTAGTAGCCACCAACCATATATGTGGCTATATAAATTAAGTAAAATTAACTAAGCTAGAATTTTAGTTCTTTAGTCACTAGCTGCATTTCAAGTGCTCAAGAGTACCCTGTGGCTAGAACCTACCATAAGAGCAAATACAGGGTATTTACATCATTGCACAGAGTTTTATTGAACAAAACTATTCTAGAATGATTAAAATTCCTGGCTGTCAATTTGGGATGGTTCCTAGAACCTTACAAAATACTAAGATTATTCTAAGGAGGTAGAGTTGAAAGAAGCAATTTGTCCAACTACCAATGTAAATTCATACTTTTCTAATTCCTCTTGAATATGTCATGTCAAAAATAATTTTGTTCTGACAGCTGGGAACAGTCTCTCATTCCAAAAATAATGCTGTATTTCCAGGGTTTCTACTAAGCCCTCTATAGGTTTCTCATTAAAGCTACACAATAGTCTCATTAGGGAGGTATTATTTTTAAAAGGTAGGTGGGAAAAGTAAAGTTCAGCATGATGAATTTACTCATCTCAAATAATTTAGCTGGGCGGGGCATGGTGGCACATGCCTGTAATGCCAATACTTGGGAGGCATGTAAAATGGCAAGAGGATTGCAGGATCAAGACTAGCCTTAGCAATTTAGTAAGACTCTCAGCAACCTAGGGAGATGCTGTTTTGAAACAAAAAATAAAAAGGACCCAGGGTGTAACTCAGAGGTAGAATGCCCCTGGATTTAATCCCTAGTACAATAAATGAATAAATAAATAAATAAAGGCCGGAGGAGGTGCAATGTATCTGGGTTCAATCCCCAGTACCAAAGTAATGAGAAATTACAAAGTAACAATAAGCCAGGCATGGTGGTGCAGGCTTGTAATCCCAGCATTGGGAAGGCTGAGACCGGAGGATCCGGGTTCGAGGCCAGCCTCAGCTACTTAGTGAGGCACTCCACAACTTAGTGAGACCCGGTTTCAAAATAAAGAATAAAAAATAGGGCTGGGAGTATAGCTCGGAGGTAGAACGCCCCTGAGTTCAATCCCTAGTACCGCAAAAAACAAAAACAAAAAAAAACCCCAAAGTAATAATAAACTACTACTATTGTTGTTGTTGTTGTTATTATTATTATTATTTAGCTGGTAAGGAGATAATAGGAATTTAAACTCTATTCTATCTCATTCCACAATCCTCTGTACTCTTTACCATACTCTGCAGCCTCTTTATTAGACAAAACATTAATAATGCTTTTCACATATGAGCCACTTTAGATACCTTGAGCTAGATCACACTTAATAGTTGTGTGACCTTGGGCAAACAATTCACTCTCAGCTTTCTTGTTTGTAAAATTGGAACCGTACTAATAGTTGTTGTGAAACTATATGAGACACATGTAAAATATTTGGAATAGTGTCTTTTACACGGTAAGAGCTCAATAAATGCTTGTTATTATTATCTAACTCAGTGTTTCAAGAAGAGAATGAGAGCCGGGCGTGATAGCACACGCTTGTAATCCCAGCATTTGGGAGGCTGAAACCAGAGGATCTAGGTTCGCAGCCAGCCTCAGCTCCCTAGTGAGGCACTCCGCAACTTAGTGAGACCCTGTTTCAAAATAAAGAATAAGCCGGGCGTGGTGGCACACGCTTGTAATCCCAGCATTCGGGAGGCTGAGACCGGAGGATCCGGGTTTGCGGCCAGCCTCAGCTACCTAGTGAGGCACTCTGCAACTTAGTGAGACTCGGTTTCAAAATAAAGAATACAAAATAGGACTGGGGGTATAGCTCGGAGGTAGAATGCCCCTGAGTTCAATCCCCAGTACCGCAAAAAAAAAAAAAAAAAAAAAAAAAAAAAAGAATGAGAAAATAACTTAGTAGTTTCATTGATTATTTATAACTTAGTCTAGAAATTTCTTTTAAAATTGTACCTGTTTTTCAAGATATGAAACAAAAAGATTGGATAACCAAGTCTTCCCTCATCTCTATTTTCAAAAGGTAGATAAGTCTGGCTTCTGCAAATCTACTGACATATCATGAAAGGGGATGTATCTTCACAAAGTCCAAGCGCAACAGTAGAAAATTCTCAGAGCTCAGAGGATATATACAGAGCTGGAAAAAGAGTCTGTCTTCAATTAATCATCATCTTCTTCAGGTATGGAGCCACATGAGGGATGCTGTCAAATGCAGACCTTACTTCTTGGTCGTTAATTTTGCAGTGCTCAATCTCAGGAGAGTTTAGAAGCTCCTTTCTTACGGGCGCCTGGGAGCTGAGAAATTCATAAACATTAGGGAAAACTTGATGTGTTTCTAGGGCAATTTTTCATGAACTAGGGCACAAAACAGAGAGTAGCAAAGCTGAGCACCCCTTAAACTTAGGACAGAGGACTCTGCATTTTATGCCTAGAGGAAAAGTTGATGCAAACTATCCCTGCTAGTGCACAGTTCTAGCAGCAATTCACACACACACACACACACACACACACACACACACACACTCCTTATCACCTCCCAGGCAACAAGAGCCCAAGTCTCAGGGAAGAAAGCTCTGAGTCATGAAATGGGAAATGGGAAGCATTGGGAAGAATTGGGAAGTTCCAATAGTAGGAAAAGAGCAACAACAACAAAAAACTCAAAACACACCCAATAAAATAAATATCTGGCCTCCCCCTTCCCTTCTCCTTAAAGGTATTATAGAAGTGACCTTCTAGATTCAGCCACATTGTTCAACTCTTGGAATTATTCTATGGGGGATGAGGCAGAGGCAGATTTCAGACCCATCAGAAATGAAGACCAGTAGAGGAGAGAGAATTTCAGAAAGCCAGAATTTTCTGGCAAAGCTAAAATAAAATTTCCTCTTTGTGCAGCGCTTGTCCTTGTCGTGATGCCTGTTCTGCAGATCCAGGTGTCTCAAGCAGGAGAACAGAAAGAATCAAAAGCATCAACTGTTGGTAGAGGAATCACTTATTATTACACAGCCTCAATTAATTTATTATTATGTCAGACAAGACATGGGAGTAAAAAGAAAAATTATGTGCCTTCTTTACTACTTCTTCAAAACTATTATTTTTTTTAAAAAATTAAGACCATTTCTACTTCTTTCTCTCCAAATTGATCTGTATTTTATTTATAGAAGAAGACAATGATACATTTTTTACTTCTTGGCGTGTGCTGGACACTGTGTAACCACTTAAGCAGGATTTTATTCATTCCATCCCAGCCTTTGAGTAGTATTGCTAGGACGTAGTAGAGCCAGGATTACAAACTCACATCTCTCTACCTTTTAGCCAGGGCACCCTACTGTGTGTGGTGTGTGACTCATTAGGGAAGAGTGCACCCTCCACCCCACCTGCAGTTACTGGCCACATTCAGGCCCCATAGTATAAAGAACAGAGAGTTTGCTTGTAGAGCTTTTCCCTTTGAACTTCCTGTCAGCAGGGGTCCCTTCCTACCATTTTCAGTTCAAACAGGACTCTCACTGTCGCATGAACACACACACCACACACACACACACACACACACACACACACACACACACACGTGCACGGGCACACAGACTTTGATGTTGATTCCCACCCAACCCAGCAACCCCTCTATACCAATACCTTCAGAAAGAAGAATGGGGAGCACGCCTCACATTTTCTACTGTCTCAACTCTTCTTTCCCTATATCACATTAAAACCAGTATAGTTGTTCCAGGCTTTACCTAAAGTTGGCATTACTAAAAGGAATTATAGAATTTGAGGGAAAATAATTTAAAACTGTATTGCTAAACATAATTATTCTCATAGTCTAAATCAAAGTTTGCAAGCTTTTTCCGTAAAGGACCAGGTAGCAAATAGTTTAGACTTTGTCACCATATAGTCTTTTTTGTAGCAACTCAACTCTGCCATTGTTGAAAGGTAGAGAAAATGGAGAAAACAGCCATAAACAATATACAAACAAATATATATGGCTGCATTCTAAAAAAACTTTATCTGCAGCTGGGTGTATTGGCACACACTTATAATCCCAGTACTTGGGAGGCTGAGACAGGTAGATCACAGGTTCGAAGATACTCTCAGCAAGTAGTGAGACTCTCATCAACGCTGTTTCAAAATAAAAATAAAAAAATAGGGGCCAGGTGTGGTGGTGCATGCTTGTAATCCCAGCATTTGGGAGGCTGAGACTGGAGGATCCAGGTTTGAGGCCAGCCTCAGCTGCTTAGTGAGGCCCTCCTCAACTTAGTGAGACCCTGTTTCAAAATAAAGAATAAAAAATAGGGCTGGGGCTGTAGCTGAGAGGTAGAATGCCCCAAGGTTCCATCCCCAGTACCACAAAAAAACAAAACAAAACAAAAAATAGGGCTGGGAGTGTAGCTCAGAGGTAGAATCGTTGGGGACCATGTGTATTGTTGTTCACCC
Source organism: Graphiurus murinus (assembly GCA_004027655.1). Classification (NCBI taxonomy): domain Eukaryota; kingdom Metazoa; phylum Chordata; class Mammalia; order Rodentia; family Gliridae; genus Graphiurus; species Graphiurus murinus. The sequence goes on from PVLC010007939.1 coordinate 9,555, forward strand.
TGCACACACACACACACACACACACACACACACACACACACACACAAGGAAAACAGTTCTTGGAGACTAAATCACCTAATAAATTTGTAAAAAGAAAGAGAAACATTTTTTTTCTAATTGCTTCATAATTTGTAAGACTGCTTCATTCACTTTGAAATTGGGGCTTTACAACAGATTACAGAGCAGTATAAATTCCTTTTCCTTTCTTCATCCTTTCATCTCCCATTCTGCAGTCTCACCTGTGTAGGCTTGCCCAGAAGCAAACTGGTCACTGAGCTGCATACTTCTCTTGTCTGTACTCTTGGCTACATGAAGACACATCTGGAAGCTTGCAGGGGCCCAGCTGAGTGCTGACATCAGTGCTGTGTTGGTTTGGATGAGGCCAGACTGCTGCAACAGAGACCCAACACTACCGCAGCTTGAACAGTATGGAGTTTGTTTCTCATCATGTAACCATCATAAAGAAGGTGGCCTAGTCAGCAAGGCAGCTGTGCTCAGTGGGATTATTTAGAATCCCTTCCATTATGTTGTCCCATTACCCTCTGGGGCATGTCCTCCTCTGCATTGTTGAAGACTGTCAGCCTCCAAGCCAGGCTATACAATATAGCTGGAAAAGCAGTGAGCTCATGAAACAGGCATTTGTAATGTCTTAAAACTGATGCCTAGAAAGCAGTATGCATGATTCCTGCTTGTACTCTGTAGGCAAGAGCTTATATATTAGTCAGCTTTTAGTCACTGTGACAAAATACCTGAGGAAAAAAAAAACTTAAAGGAGGAAAGATGTATTTTGACTCACAGTTTTGGAGGACTTAGTCCATAGCCACTAGGTCCCATTGCTGTAGGCTTATAATGAGGCAGGACATCATGTTCGAGGGAACAAAACTGCTCACCTCATGGTGGCAGGAAGCTGGGAGAAGCAGAGACAGAGGAAGGGGCCAGGAACAAAATATGCCCTTGAAAAGTATGTCCCTAGTGACCTCCTTCCTCCAACTAGGCTCCATTTTCTGAAGTTTCCACCACTTCCCAATAGTCTGTTAAGCTATGAATTCACTGGTGAAGTCAGAGCCTTCATGATCTGATCATTCCCCCAAGGCCTTACCTCTAAGCACTGCTGTACTGGGGACCAAGCCTTCAACACTTGAGCTTCTGGGGGATGGTTCAGATCCAAACTAAAGCAGCTTAGTAACACACACATCTTAGCGTATGAAAGGCTACGGAATGTAGTCTAGGAAGACAGCCATGCACCCAGGAAGGGTGCATTAGAAAAGAAAACCAATAAAAAATAAAACTCTTTTTTTTGTGTGTGGTATTGGAGATTAATAAAGCCTTCTGCAAGTAGTATTGATTTTTAGATTAGAACAAGAAAAACGAAGGAAACTAACACTGCATGTAGTGTATGGTAGGCCCTTTATGTAACCCTCCCAAAATGTTATGATTTAAATAGCATATAATTTTTCACATATTCAGAATAAGATTCAGAAAGATCAAATTATTTTATCCAGATTTAGTCAGGTAGGAAGTAGAGGATTCTGGAATTTCAGTCTACCTCTCCTGGCATCCAAAGTATCTTCTTTTATTATTTATTTATTTATTTATTTTTGCGATACTGGGGATTGAACTCAGGGGCATTCTACCTCCGAGCTATACCCCCAGCCCTTTTTTTTTTTTTTTGGTCCAGTACTGGGGATTGATTGAACTCAGGGGTGTTCTACCTCCGAGCTATACGCTGAAGCCCTATTTTTTATTCTTTATTTTGAAACCGAGTCTCACTAAGTTGAGAGTGCCTCACTAGGTAGCTGAGGCTGGCCACGAACCCAGATCCTCTGGTCTCAGCCTCCCGAATGCTGGGATTACAAGCGTGTGCCACCACTCCCGGCTTCCCCAGCCCTATTTTTTATTCTTTATTTTGAAACAGGGTCTCACTAAGTTGCAGAGTGCCTCACTAGATAGCTGAGGCCGGCTGCAAACCCAGATCCTCCCGTCTCAGCCTCCCAAATGCTGGGATTACAAGCTTGCGTGCACTACCACACCTGGCTCAAAGTATCTTCTTTTAAAATGTAAACATTTAGAGCTGGGCATGGTGACCCACATTTGTAATTCCAGTACATGGGAGGCTGAGATAGGAGGATTGCAGGCCAGCCTCAACTAATTAGTGAGGCCCTTTGCAACTTAGTGAAACCCTGTTTCAAAATGAATAAAAAATAGGGATGAGGGTATAGCTTGGAGATAGAATGTCCGCTCTGTTGTAAGCACTTACATTGAGTTGTAACTGCTTGTTTATGTGCCTGTTTCTTTTGAAATGAATTCCTAATTTCTAGGACTACATTGTATGCATTTAACTGGAGAGGATATTGTTACAGACTCAGCCTGTACTGCTTGCCTGCCTGGATTCAAAGTCTGGCTCCTTTAATTCCTTCCTTCTCCCTAATAAAACCCTTTTTGGTTAATGACTTGATTCCTTTTCATTTCTTTATCTCACTCTCATTCTGCTACCCCCATTATAATGTGTTTCTGTTTGTATTAGTTAGCAAAAATGTTTTCACCCATCGTATCACGGACACTTGATATCTTACACAGCTCATATTTCCCGATGATGTTAACCTTGGTCATTTAGTTAGGGTATTGCTGGCCAGTTTTCTCTGTTATAAGTTAATATTTTTCTCTTTTTATATTCTTTCCTTTAAAAGTGAGTCATTAAGTTTAAAGAAAGATCTTTCTTCTTTCCACCATATATTCATTTATGCAATGATTTATGCATCATTACGGACTCATGGATATTTATTTTCTTCTTTGGGTTAAAGTCCAGTATTATTATTATTGTGTTGCTGAAATTGCTCTAGTTCTTTCAGATTGGTTCCTGTATCTCCCTCTTTTTTTTTTTTTTTTTGGTGTGTGTGTGTGTGTGTGTGTTGCTGGGGATTGAACTCAGAGGTGTTTTATGTCTGAGTTATACCCCCACCCTATTTTATTTTGAAACAAGGATTTGCCGAATTGCTGAGGGCCTTGCTAAGCTGCTGAAGCTGGCCTCAAACCTGCAATCTTCCTATCTCAGTCTCCCAAGTACTGGGGTTACAGGCATGTGCCAATGTACCACCATGTCCTACAGCTGGGGTGTGTGTGTGTATGTGTGTGGTCCTGGGGATTGAGCCCAGGGGAATTCTACCTCTGAGATACACCCCCAGTCCTTTTTCATTTTTTAATTTTGAAACAGGGTCTCGCCAAGTTGCTGACAGACTCACTAAGTTGCTGAAGCTGGCTCCAATCTACAAACCTCTTGTCTCAGCCTCCCATGTTACTGAGATAAAGGGGCATCCACCAATATACTAGGTTCCTTGTGTCCTTTTGACATTCTTTTCTTTCTCTCTCTCTCTCTTCCCCAACTTTCTTTTATTCCAAAGTTCCTTCTTTCTAGTACTACAAATTGTTCCAGATTCATCTTCTTGTATTTTCCTTCCCTTAATTGGCAAATGGTGTTTGGAAACCAAGTCTTGTGTGCTGTGTATTCTTGTTACTACTAGTATATCTTTGTTTCCAGGACAGAGGTAGGAAATAGGTGTGTTTATTATCTATTTATCTACCATCTATCTGTCATCTATCTATCAACATGATTTGTCCTTGTAGCTTTTACCCAAATCCAGCACCACAGTGTTCATTCTAGACCTTTGCCCTCACCTTTTTGTGAGTTTTGATATTGAGAGACCTGCCTCCTGTTATCTACATTGTTCACTTATTTGCTCAACCATAGGTTGAGTTATGTTTTCAATCCCTCTAGTTTTGCCTTTCCTATATGTTGCATACATGGAATTATAACATTTAGGCTTTTGAATCTGGCTTCTTTCACTTAGCAAAAATGTATTTGAAATTTTTCCATGATGTTGAATGAACAGTAGCATGTTTCTTTTGATTGCTGATAATAGTCTATGATATGAATATACTAGTGTTTATCCATTCATCTGTGATAAGACATCTTGGTTGTTTCCTGATTTGGGCAATTAGGAATAAAGTAGTTATAAACATCCAATCCAGGTTTTCTTTCTTTCTTTTTTTTTGTGGTATTGGGATTGAACTCAGGGACATTCTACCTCTGAGCTATACCCCCAGCCCTATTTTTTATTCTTTATTTTGAAACAGGGTCTCACTAAGTTGCAAAGGGCCTCACTAAGTAGCTGAGGCTGGCCAGATCCTCCAGTATCAGCCTCCCAAATGCTGGGATTACAAGCATGGGCCACCACGCCCAGCTCCAGGTTTTCTGTGTGTGTGTGTGTGTGTGTGTGTGTGTGTGTGTGTGTGTGTGTGTGTGTATGTGTGTGTGTGTGTGAGAGAGAGAGAGAGAGAGAGAGAGAGACAGACAGAGAGAGAGACAGAGACAGAGAGAGAGACAGAGAGAGAGAGAAAACCCAAGTTTTCAACTTACTTGGGTAGTAAGTACCTAGGCGTAAATTGGTTATATGATAAATGTATATTAAATGTAGGGTTGGGCGTGGTGGCGCATGCTTGTAATCCCAGCATTTGGGAGGCTGAGACCAGAGGATCCGGGTTCGCGGCCAGCCTCAGCTACCTAGTGAGGCACTCTGCAACTTAGTGAGACTCGGTTTCAAAATAAAGAATAAAAAATAGAGCTGGGGGTGTAGCTCGGAGGTAGAATGACCCTGAGTTCAATCCCCAGTACTGCAAAAAAATTAAAATAAAATAAATTAAATAAATAAGTAAATAAATAAATAAATAAATTTTGTAGGAAACGGCCAAACTATCTTTTAAAGTTCCTGGACCATTTTGTATTCCCTCCAGCAGTGAATTATATTTCCCATTGTTTTACATCTTTGCCAGCATTTTGCAGTATTGGGTCTTTAGTTTTTTCAATTTCAGCAATTCTTTTTTTTTTTTTTTTTTTTTTTTGGCACTGGGGATTGAACTCAGGGGCATTCTACCTCCAAGCTACATCCCCAGCCCTATTTTTTATTCTTTATTTTGAAACTGAGTCTCACTAAGTTGCGGAATGCCTCAGTAAGTAGCTGAGGCTGACTGTGAACCCGGATCCTCTGGTCTCAGCCTCCCAAATGCTGGGATTATAAGCATGCTCCACCACGCCTGGCTCAATTTCAGCAATTCTAATAGAAGTGTAGTGGTGTCTGTCTCACTATATTTTTATTTTTAAAGCACTGCATTTTAAACATTCATGAATACAGTATTACCATATCAAATATTCTGCTTTATAATACTCCATGGTGTGCATCCAGCATATTTCACTATAGATTCCCCATCTCACTTGTTTTTTTTTTTTGTTTTTGTGGTACTGGGGATTGAACTCAGGGGCATTCTACCTCCGAGCTACACCCCCAGCCCTATTTTTTTTTTATTCTATAGTTTGAAACTGGGTCTCGCTAAGTTGCGGAGTGCCTCACTAGGTAGCTGAGGCTGGTCTCGAACCCGGATCCTCCGGTCTCAACCTCCCGAATGCTGGGATTACAAGTGTGTGCCACCACGCCCGGCTCTCACTTGTTTTTATATTCATTATGATCTCAAAGCTGTGCATATGTCTTTCTTTTTGGTCCTGGGGACTGAACCCAGGGCTTTAAAAATGCTAAGCATGTACTGTATCACTGAATTATATTCCCAAACCCGACTTTTTCTTAGCAAGCTGCCTCATGGATGAGAGACAATGATGTCCAAACCATTTCCAAAAATCAATTGTTAAGTGTGTCTCTTTTTAGATTCTATGATAAATATCAAATTCATATATCTTAAAATGGATTTACATAAAGTTTACTGACATCTTTTTTGTTTTGTTACTTCTTTATTCTCTATTACATATTAATAAGGCATTTTGTTTTATCAAATTATTAATTCATTTTGAGGATCAGAGTAGATAAGTACTTTTGCAGGTCATAAGAGTGTTGGGAAAAACTTAAAACTATCTGTTTTATTTTTTTTATTTTTTTGCGGTACTGGGGATTGAACTCGGGGGCATTCTACCTTCGAGCTATACCCCCAGCCCTATTTTTTATTCTTTATTTTGAAACCGAGTCTCACTAAGTTGCAGAGTGTCTCACTAGGTAGATGAGGCTGGCCGCGAACCCGGATCCTCTGGTCTCAGCGTCTGAATGCTGGGATTACAATTCTGCACCACCACACCCAATTTATCTGTTTTATTTGTTTATTTATTTGTTGTTGTATGTGTGGTACTGGGGATTGAACCCAGGGGTACTCTACATCTGAGCTACACACTCAGACCTATTTTACCTGTTTTATTTCTTATTTTGAAATAGAGTCTTGCTGAGGGTCTCACTAAATTGCTAATGCTGGTCTCCGACCTGGGATCCTCCTGTCTCAGCCTCCCAAGTACTGGAATTACAAGAATGCTCCATTATGTATTGTTCTGTCTGATTTTAAAGCCAATAATTTTTTCCTATGATCTAAGGGCTGAAATACAGAAGCAAACACACTTAAGATACCATCTCTGTCATCAGCTTATCTTTTTTTTTTTTTTAATTTCTACAGTGCCTGTATCCAATATTTAGAAATACTGAATACATATATACACTTATGGTAATTGGTGTGGATTATTGTAGCTCAGGAACTTTTTTTTTTTTTTTTTTTTTGGGTGGTACAGGGAATTGAAATCAGGGACATTCTACCTCCAAGCTACACCCCCAGCCCTTTTTATTTTTTGTTTTGAAACAGGGTCTCAATAGGTTGCTGAGTCTCTCTACACTGCTGAGGCTGGCCTTGAACCTGTGATCCTGTCTCAGCCTCCCAAGTACTGGTATTAAAGGCATATGCTACTTTTGCTCGGCTTAAAAATTTGTAACTAAGCCAGGTGTGGTGGCACACACTTGTAATCCCAGTACTTGGGAGGCTGAGATGGGAGGATCTTGGGTTGGCGGCCAACCTCGTCTATTTAGGTTCTCAGCAACTTAGTGATACCGTGTTTCAAAATAAGGAATAAAAAATAGGGCTGAGGGTGTAGCTAGGAGGTAGGATGCCCCTGGGTTAAATCCCCAGTACTGGAGGGGAAAAAAAAATTGTAACTAGAAGCTGGGTGTGGTGGCACATGCTTGTAATTCCAGTACTTGGGAGGCTGAGATAGGAAGAAGCAGTTCATGTCAGCCTCAACAACTTAATGAGGTCCTCTGCAACTTAGTGAGAGCCTGTTTCAAAATAAAAGAATAGAATCAGGCTGAGGGTGTAGCTCAGAGGTAGAACTCTCCTGTGTTCCATCCCCAGTACTACACACATCCACAAAATGTGACTAGATAGGAAATATTTAGTATTTCCAAAATAGTGTTAAGATACTATCTGGAGACTTCAGGGGCGTTCTCTCAACCTTTAAATAAAATAAAAACAAACTCTCAGTAAGAGGTTGATAATGGTTAAATCTGAGTATTTATGGCAGCCACCATATTAAGCAACTTACATATGTTATTTAAATTTTACAATGAGGCTATGAGGGATGCACGTTTATTTTCCTGACATTGAAACTGAAACTTACAGAGGCTAAGTGACTTCTCCCTTATCCAAAGTTACACAGCAACTGAATAGTAGAAGAGGAATAAAACCTCGGCTGACTTCAAAGCTACACCTCTAAACCTCCAGACTCAATGCTGTGAAAGTTATGGGGGATGAGCCGGGTGTGGTGGCACACACTTGTAATTCCAGTACTTGGGAGGCTGAGACCAGAGGATCCGGGTTTGAGGCCAGTCTCAGCTGCTTAGTGAGGGCCTCCACAACTTAGTGAGACCCTGTTTGAAAATAAAGGAAAAAAAAAAAAAAAAAGCACGGTCCAGGACCACCATTTGTTGTAACTAAATTTCTTTCTTGTTCACTGCTGTATTTCTGGTGTCTCAAGTTGTGCCTAACATACGCATATTTGTTGAATGAATGCATGCATGATTGACTTTCCTTTTACAAACCATGGTTCAAAGACTACATTAAAAGGGCACTTTATGTCGTGGGATAACACGATCCCACTCATGGGTCCTTGGCCTCCGTGATAAAAAGAATTTTAACACGTGCCAGTCGGGGTTCAAAAGGCAGGTATTTATTCAGGGAAACAAGGGGAAAACAGGAAAAAGGGGAGGGTAAGGCATGGAGCAGGAGGGCAAAACCACGAGCATCAGGGAAATGGGTCGAAGGAAGAGAGCGAGCCTCTTGCCCTCTCCGTCTTTTATCCCAGGAGGGCGGGCACAGGAAGAGTTTGGATCCTCCTCTTCCTCAGATTCAGGTGGGCGATAGGTGGTCAGATGGGCGCGGAAGTTGCAGTTGGGGGTAGGACTTCCGGGGATTAGGGCGTGGGCCTCAGGTGGAGGCAGGACTTCCTAAGAAAAAACTTCCAAGGGGTGGAGTTAGCTTAACTCTCCAGATTTTAAAAACTATATTTTCCTGGATCCTCCCAATACTATCCTTCCTACCTAACTTTTTCGTTTCCTAGCCTACCTCATCAACCCTATAGCAATTTTTCATTGTTTAGTTTCTTAGATTGGCTAAGAGGCATTGAAAAAAAAACCAAGGGCTAGAGGAAAGTGAGAAAGAGCATATAAACTGGTAATGATCAGCCATTAATTATGGGAGTGGTGGTAGGCAGTGAAACCTAAGAGGTTAAGAGCTTTAGAACCACTAAGGCCCGGAAATTGGTGAGACTTCCTGGAATGGGATAGAAACCATCATGAAGGATAACTTCTCAATTTTGTCTTAGAAGTTCTACCACCATTAAGGTTTATGGAAAGGAGATGAAAGTCTAGTTCATTTTAATATGCTAATTACCTTGCATTTCACATAGCTTTAATTAGAATGTAATACTCTAGAGGCTACCATTGAAATTGGTCAGTGTGAAGCTTACGCACATTTTGAGCACTGGTCAATCTTGTTTATGCATAGTGGGTTCTTCCTGAAGAGCAGTTATTGATGCTGTCATAATCCCTATTGGCTCTACATTAATACTGAGTAGGAAGAAGGTTGAGAAAAACAAAAGAATCACATAAGAAGGACCAAAATGATTAAAATAAGGTACCTACACAGTAGGAAAAACAACTAACTTCAATAAGGTTGGCCTGTTTAAAAAAATGGCATCCTGTAGAATGGAAGACATAGGTGCTAAAAGTAAAAATTCAAATAGAATAGTCTAGGCTGAAGTTTCAAGAAATGTAACACTTAGAAAAGAGGTTCTCCCTGGGTGTGGTGGCACATGCTTGTAATCCCAGTACTTGGGAGGCTGAGACAGGAGGATCATAGGTTCACATCCAGTCTTGGTAACTTCACAAGTCTCTCAGCAACCTAGTGAGATCTTGTTTCCAAATAAGATATAAAATCGGGCTGGGGGTGTAGGTTGGAGGTAGGATGCTTCTGGGTTCAATCCCCAGCACCAAAAAGAAAAAAAAGGGGGTTCTCAAACTTTTAGTATTAGGACCCACTTTACAGTCTTAAAAATTAAGGACTCCAAAGAACTTTTATGTATTATACATGTATTTACATAGAAATTAACATTGAGAAATTTTGAGTATTCATTATTTTATTTAAAAACTATAAAGCAACAAATGGTATCATCAAATAGCCTTTTATATGAAAAATAACTTTCAAAAATGAACAACAAAAACCAAGTGGTGTTTTTACATTTTTGTAAAGCTCTTTAAAGCCTGGCTGTACAATAGATAGAATTCTTTTGTTTGCTTCTTTTTTCAATGTTTCCTTGTGACAAGTGATGTAGCTTCTAGAAAACTCCACTGTACACTTGTGAGAGGATGAGAATATAAAAGGTAAACAGTGTCTTAGCATTTTTATAGAAAAGATTTTGATCCCTTAAAGGGTCTGGGAACACTCAGGCCACACTTTGAAGATGGCTTGGTTTAGTATTAGAGATGATTCCCTGTCAACTGAAAAAACAGCCATGAGGTCTCACAAGCCTGAGGATTTACTTTTTTAGATAAATAACGGATATACTGAGTGTCTTCATTAAAAAGTATCCCGAGAGTACACACAATAGGCCATTTTCATCCAACAAATGAACTAAAGCAGAAATGCGGGATTGCTCTTCAGGTAAAAGGATGGAGAGGTGGGTTGAGGAACAACCCCAGAAGGTGCAGGACCCGCTGACTTAGGAGAAGCAAAATTGGCAACAAGATGCCGCCGAGGTGGTCACGAGGAGAGAACTGCTGTTCTTAGGCGAGAAAGGAAAATGGTTACTGGGGGTGAGGGGGCCGGAGAGTGACAGGATTAGGCGGGTCGGGGATGAGAAGGTAGCAGAGATGGACGTCAAGGATGTGGCGAGCCTAGGACTGTGCTGCTGTCCCCGGCCTCACCCCTCAACGCCTAGCGGGTATTGGGGGGGGCAGGGGCGAGGCGCGAGAGTCAGGGCCCTGCCCCATTGCAGATGGAAGCTAGACTTCCTTTCCAGAGAATCCGGGAGAAAAGACATGGCGGGGTGCGTAGTAGGAAGGGGGAAAAGGATAAACCCTGGCAGGAACCGGGCGGGGAAAGAGCCCACCGCGCGGGTTTGGAGATGGCCAAGGAAGAAGGACGGTTCAGTTACCAGGCAACGCGGCCGGAGCCCGCCCCCCGCTCGCGTTGCTAGGAGACGGAGAGGCCGGGGGGAGGGCGGCGGAGCGGGCCCTACGTGCTGACGCTAATTGTATATGAGCGCGAGCGGCGGGCTCTCGGGTCTTTTTTAGCGCCATCTGCTCTCGGCGCCGCCTCCCGCTCTTCCCGTTGCCGCTGCCGCCCTGAGTCACTGCCTGCGCAGCTCCGGGCCGCCCGGCTCCCCGTACTAGCTGCCGGTAACGGATGGGGCCTGGGAGGGCATAGGGACCGTGGAGTCGGCCGGGCGGCCTGCGCGGAGGGGAGGGACGGAGGACGGGGCGCTGAGCGCCGTGGCCGCTGGCTGCCGGGGCCTCGCGGTCGTCCCGGGAGGCCGGAGCGCCCCGCACAGTGGCGACCCCGCAGCCGGGGGGCCCGGGGAGCGGCCGGCGCCCTTCTCGGGGCCCGCGGAGGCGACGCTGGGATGGGCGCGGCCTGCGGCTCTTGGGGACCCACCGGCTCCTCCGCGCGGACCGGAGCGAGGCCGCGGCGACGCCCGGGGCACCGAGGAGGCGCCGGCCGCGTTGCGAGGCTCCGGCAGGCGCCTGGAATGCGGGCCGGGCCGAGTGTGGGGCCCGCCATGTCCCCGGCGCCCCCGCTTCTCCCCCAAAAACTAGTACTAGGAGGGAGGCCGCTGGGGGATGGAAAGAGCGGCGAGGCTGCGAATTCCGACGGGAGGGAGGGGCTGCGGCGGCCGAGGCCCGCGGCGGGGAGGTGGGGGAGGCTGCGGGGCTCTCCGCCCACTGGAGGCGGCGGCGGCCGAGCGGGGCGGGGGAACCCCGGCGGCTTCCCTCCGCACGTGGTGCTGGGCGGCGTGGCGGCGCCCGGGCCCGACCAGCGAGAGACCCCCGCCGGGGCGCCAGCCTGACTTGAGTGAAAGTTGTAGGGATGGTAGGATGTGGGAAGGAATAGTGAGTGCAGGAGGCCGGCTCCTGGGTTTCAAATTCTACCCTACTTCCCTTTGGTCTTAATCTTTCTATTGGTACCAGAGGCCAATGATGAGTGTTAGTTGGTGTATGATGGAAGAGAGCCTCCACTGCCAGGATTTTAAAGAATGCGTGGAAAGCACTTATTTTTAGCTGTTATTCGTAAAAGGTTTTGTGTATTATCCCAGGTACAGTTAAAACTTCGGTTGGGTGTCTTGGCCAGTGGGGTTTTTTTTTTTTTTTTTTTTTGAGATTGACTTAAAAGATCAAATGTTTCTAAGATGAAGGTAAGTTATTTGGCCTTAATAGTTTAAATTGTAGGCTTTCTAACAAAATAATTCTTTCATTGACGTGGCCAGAATAAGATACTTGACTACCTGTGTTAAGATGGATGGGAGTGGAGTGGAAGAAGTATGAGGTGGAAAGAGGCGTGCGTACCCCGCTGCCTGGTCAAAGCGCACCACTAAGTAAAAATCTTGGGAATTGCAATGAAGGGAGGAGAGAACTGAGGTCTTGTGGGGTAGGGGGAGGGCTAGGCTCAGAGAGGATTACCCCAGCAGGCACAAGCTGTCGTTCCTCTCTGAGTCTAATTGAACTCAGAAGCATTCTACCTCCAAGACACATCCCCAACCCTTAGTTTTTGTTTTGAACAGTGTCTCACTAGGTTGATGAGAGTCTCGCTAAGTTGTGGAGGCTAGCTGGTAACCTGCTATCCTCATGTCTTAGCCTTCCAAGTACTGAGCTTTTGCTACAACATCCAACAGGAATCCTTATTTTAGAGTTCTCTTTAAAAATCTCGAAACTACGACAGCTTGCCAGATTTCAGGAGAATTGTAAGATTAATTTGTTATTTTTGAGGCTAATTGTCAGGAATTTTTTTTGGTACTGGGAATTTAACCCAGGGGCGTTCTACTCCCAAGCTTCAACCCCAGTAACTTGGGAGGGGCTAATTGTTGAAACAGGGTCTCTAAGTTGCTGAGACTGTCCTGGAACCTTCCATTCCACTGTCTCAGCCTTTCAAGTACTGGGATTACAGGTGTGGGGGGTGAAGACATCTCTTGAAACTAGTGTATGTCCTCTTTCCTTTCCTTTCCTTCCTTATCCCTCTCTTTCACTTTGTTGGGATCAAACCCAGGGCCTTGTGCATGCTAGGCAAGTGCTCCACCCCCGAGCCACACTCTCGGCTCTATGTGTCCTATTTTCTGGTTAGCATAATTTAATGCTCCTTATTTTACTTAGGAAGTATTAATACCTCTGATTGGATAAGGGAAACACCTAATATATAGATTGAATTTGTTTAGAATTGGAGGCAAACGAGATTTTCAGTGACTTTTAGGGATCCTTTTGTCTCAAGCTTGTTCTTGAAGTGGCTCCTGTTGAAATATATGGCCTAAATCTAAACTTGAACAGTTTAATTCTAAGACTGGTCATTTGGAAGACGCATGAAACTAAACAGTAGGTAGACCTAGACTTGTCATTATAAAACCTTGACTTCAAGGGTGCTCTTTTCAAATCAGCTTTGTTTATGTTAAATTAGTAAATAGAAATAAAAGCTAGCTGGGCGTGGTGGTACACGCTTGTAATCCCAGCATTTGGGAGGCTGAGACCGGAGGATCGGGGTTTGCAGCCAGCCTCAGCTATCTAGTGAGGCACTCCACAACTTAGTGAGACCCTGTTTCAAAATAAAGAATAAAAAATAGGGCTGGGGGTGTAGTTCAGAGGTAGAATGCTCCTGAGTTCATTCCCTAGTACCGCAAAAAAAAAAAAAAAAAAAAAGCTTTTCATCACACTTATTTCTACTACTGAGCTACTACAAGTCCTTTTATTTATTATTTTGAAACAGTCTTGCTAAATTTGCCTAGCACTGGCTGCCAACTTGTGATCTTCCTGTCTCAGCCTCCCAACTACTGGGATTATAGGTGGGTGGCACACAGTTGAAGCCTTTGTAAATTTTGTCTGTTGTGAAGTATCTTTTTTAATATTAGGCCCACTAAGCCGGGTGTGGTGGCGCACGCTTGTAATCCCAGCATTCGGGAGGCTGAGACCAGAGGATCCAGGTTCGCGGCCAGCCTCAGCTACCTAGTGAGGCACTCCGCAACTTAGTGAGACTCGGTTTCAAAATAAAGAATAAAAAATAGGGCTGGGGGTATAGCTCGGAGGTAGAATGCTCCTGAGTTCAATCCCCAGTACCGCAAAACAAAAAAAAAAAAAAAAAAAAAAAAAAAATATTAGGCCCACTAATTGCCAGAATTACTAATTTAATACTAAATGTGCTACATGACTCTTCCTGTCCTTTCATGAGTTCTTTTTTTGTTTTGTTTTGTTTTTTTTTTTTCAGTACTGGGGATTGAACCAGGGACATTCTACCTCAGAGCTACTCCCCCCACCCTATTTTATTATTTAATTTGAAACAGGGTCTCACTCAGTTGCAGAAGGCCTCACAAGTAGCTGGGGCTTGCTGTGAACCTTCAATCCTCCTGTCTCAGCCTCCCAAGTACTGGGTTTACAAGCTTGCACCACACCCGGCTCTTTCATGAGATTTTTTAAAAGTGCACTTGTAGCAGAACTAGTGTAATTCAAAATGGTGCAGCTCATGTTATTATTCAGTGTCTATTGGCTCCAAGTGATAGATTGGATTCAAGATTTCCTCAAATGCATTCAAAACAAAGGTTTTTTTTTTTTTTTTTTCAGTACTGGGGATTGAACTCAGGGGCATTCTACCTCCGAGCTATATCCCCAAGCCTATTTTTTATTCTTTATTTTGAAACAGGGTCTCACTAAGTTGCAGAGTGTCTCACTAGATAGCTGAGGCTGGCTGCGAACCCACGATCCTCTGGTCTCAGCCTCCCAAATGCTGGGGTTACAAGCGTGTGCCACCATGCCCGGCTCCAAAGGGTCTTTTTATAGGGGCCAAAAAAGGCAGCATGTTTGACTAAAAAGATCTGAAGATGTCAAAATGTTTACTCTGTTAATATTTTGCTTGGTTGTAAATTCAAAATAAAATCAAAGGATCAGAGTGAACCCACATTCTCCAATATAGCAATGCTAATGATAGTTACTTGTATTCTTAGTTCTTTGAGTAAATATTTCATTTTCAAGCTAGTTTCAGCTGAATAAAAGTACTTTTTCTTTGTTGGGCAGAGGAGGCTAGAAGGTGAGAGCTGCTGTGAAAGGATTAGAGTACATGTCATAGAAAGTGGCTTCTATACCCTGGGTTATCAACTTTGCCTTTTACTATGACCTATTTGGGTAGGTTTTTACTTGTTCAGAAGTTTTGTGCATTTTGATTTTTATTGGGAAAGAGGGTCTTAAAATTATTTTCTAAAAGAGGGTATAGAAATACAACAGGAGGAAATAATGAAACAGTTACAGGGTAATTATTCAGACATTATTGTATATTTGTCTGAATCTTCCTCATTTAATGCTCATAGCAGTAGGTAGTAGTAACATTTTATCAAGGAAATTGAGGTATAGCATCATTAAAGAACTTTTCCAGGGCTATGTAACAGCAGTGATGACTTAGGATGGGATAGTTTGTTATTTTATAGTGGCTTTTGTAGGATGTTCTTTTGACTTAACTCTTTTGGACATCAAGGTGAAATTCAAAAGCACTCCACCTTGAGTCCCACAGTGCTCCAGGGAAAAGTGACTTTACTATACAGCTATAGATACTGTTTACATGTAGTTGCATAATGACTTACCCTTATAGCTGCCATGTAAATTTAAGTTTATATGTATGTTACATGTATGTATAGCTTTTGTTTCAAGTGCATTTGTAATGAGATGAGGTCTGAGGTAAAGGGAAAACTATATTCTTGGATATTACTGGTTCCCTCTTTTGCTTTAGGCCATTGTTATTTTTTAATGATTGGCTCTTTCATCATGAAGTAGTCCTTTTCTGTTAAGGAATAATAACTTGTTAATGAATAATCTGTATAACAGGCTGATTGGGAAAGCATCCTTGTTTTTGGAGTATTCGACAGGCATGTGTTTTAAAGTCAGATTTTATTTATTATTTTGTGGTACTGGGGATTGAGTCCAGGGGCATTCTACCTCTGAGCTGCACCTCTAGCCCTATTTTTTATTCTTTATTTTGAAACAGGGTCTCACTAAGTTGTGAGGGACCTTACTAAGTAGCTGAGGCTGGCTGCAAACACACTAGCAGCCTTCCAAGTATTGGGATTACAAGCGTGCACCACCACACCTGGCTTAAAAGTCAGATTTTAAATTCTAGTTTTTTTAGGGTTATGTTGCTAAGCAAGTTGCTTACTATTTTTATCTCCAAGTAAAAGAGAAAATCCTATAATACTACAGAGAAGGCTCCATATATGTTCACTTTCTTTTCATTGATAGTATGAGGAATTTATTTAGAATAAGATTCACTGGAATGGTAAGAAGTTAATTGATAGTGTTTTGACATCTGGCTATTATTAGGCCATAAAATGGTCAGCTTTTGTGTTCTGATTCAGTCAATGGTCTCCTTTTTTTCCAATGAGAGATTTTCTTCATGTTCAAATTTTCCAATTAAGATTTGCTTTCAGGAATGTTAGTGAACCTACCTTTCCATTGAGATCTGTACAATTTATATATGTATATATTAGGTTGCAAATTGAACCTTTTCTGAAAAAGTAACATTTTTACATCTAGTAATGTTCTTGAAGTCTGTATCTTTCTGAGTTAGTATAGTGATACAAGTTTTATATTTTACTTTTGAAAGTATCCTTATGTTATAGGGGTTTCTCATCCTTGTATTTTTCTTGAAGCCAGTCTTGGAATCTTTAATGAGAAACTGTGGTTTTACATTTGATGTAATTACTATGAAGTTTAGGTTTAAATCTGATTATTTTGTGTTATGTATTTTCATTGTTTCTCTTCAGAATTATATATACTATTTGTGATCTTTCTTTCCAAGAAATTACAACATGCATACTTAGGAATATTAGAATATTTTATACACTTCTCTTCATACCACTGACCTAAAATATTGTCATTTTAATACACTATACAGTGGTGATGTTGTTTCTTTTAAAATTTTTAGTTAGTTGGATATGATAAGTTTATGCCTAAAGCCCTAGCACTGGGGAGGAGGATCACTTTTGAGTCCAGGAGTTTGGGACTGATCTGGTCAATATAATGGTACCCCAGCTCAAAACACACAACAAATCTTCATTCAGACATGTATATTCTTTTCTCCTTCATTTTTGGTAACCTTAGACTGTCCATCTGTAATCACTTGCCTTCCATCTGAAGAGTAACAGAATATTTTAGAGTGCTCTGAGGTATTTTTACCTTAAAGTATCAGCTTTGTCTTCATTCTTAGAAGATACTTGGTTGCATATAATATTTTGAGATCATTAGTTATATTTTTTCTTTTTTTTGGTCCTGGGAATTGAACCCAGGGGGATTCTAAGTCTAAGCTACACCCCCCAACCCTTTAAAAAATTATTTTTTCTTAAATAGGGCCTTGCTAATTTAGTGAGGCTGACCTTGAACCTGGAATCCTCCTATCTCAGCCTTCCAAGTACTATAATTACAGATGTATGCCACAGCACTCAGCTAGGGCTGGTTTCTTTTCATTTATTCTGCTACTTCTGTTGCCCTTGAAAATTACTTACGAATTATGAGAGGTCTAGGATGTATATGCCTTTTACTTGAATATGCAGGTGCCTGTAAACATTACCAGGGTACTTTAGGCTCATATCTTGGATTGGGTAGGGGGCAAGATAGATAAGATGAATTTGGATATTTGTCCAGAACTGGTCCATTATCTCTGAGAATATAGCACTTTAGGGTTTCTTAATTTGGGAGGATTGCTATAAAGAATACATCCATGTAAGATGGGCCCAGGATTTTGATTTCACCACAAAGTGATTGAGACCAAAGTTTACACTTGTGACAGTGGCAGTTGACCTCTGGCAAAAGTGGCTTCCTGTTTTGCCTTCAGTTTTTTTTTTTTTTTTTGAGGTACTGGGGATTGAACTCAAGGGCATTCTACCTCTGAGCTATACCCCCAGCCCTATTTTTTTATCTTTATTTTGAAACAGTGTCTCACTAAGTTGTGGAGTGCCTCACCAGGTAGCTGAGGCTGGCCGCGAACCCGGATCTTCCGGTCTCAGCCTCCCGAATGCTGGGATTACAAGCATGCGCCACCACGCCCGGCTGCCTTCAGTTTTAAACTACTATCCTTACTATCTTGTTAGTGTTTCATTGCTTTTAAGATTTTTAACAAATTTTATTTTGTACTTTTAATTATTTTTCATTGGTAGAGTTGATGTTTAATCTGTTCACTATCAGAAACAGAAGCTTTTTATGTCTGACGAAATTCTCATTTAATTTTTTTTTTTTGAAAGAGGTTTATTTAGGAAGGTAGGAAATTTACCTTCAAAGGAGAATGCGGATCATCTCAAGGAGATATGCTTTTGGGTGTTTTGGGCTCTTCTTTTATACCAGGCTTTTATGAGGGCTGGGCAGGAGGAGAGGTGTGTGAGGATACAGTCTGGTAGTACCGAGTCAGTTTCTGGGGGTCTGCTCATTCTTATGGTCCTCAGAGTAAATGAGGTCTTTATTATCTGATTGAGGTTTCTCAAATAGGGTACCCAGTAAATTCTGCCACCAGAGTTTCCTTTGTTTTTGTGACCAGGCTGTGGGACCAAGCATCTTACAACACTGTAAGGGGTTTTCTTATGTTATTCAAAGTCTTTGCCTCTGAAGTTCTTTCTTGGACCACTTCTATGTCACTGGGGAGTGGTCGGTTTCTCAATTCAGGGTCGGTGGGGTACTTGAATTACGTGATGGAAAAGAATTTCAGCATTAGCCAGCAAGAAACATGGACAGCAGTTTATTAAGGAAAGTAGGAAATGCACATTCAGGGGAGAATATGGGCCATCGCAAGAGTGAAAGACGTCATTCTTTATTTTTTTTTTGCGGTACTGGGGATTGAACTCGGGGGCATTCTACCTCCGAGCTACACCCTCAGCCCTATTTTTTTCTTTATTTTGAAACCGAGTCTTACTAAGTTGCAGAGTGCCTCACTAGGTAGCTGAGGCTGGCCACAAACCCGGATCCTCCGGTCTCAGCCTCCCGAATGCTGGGATTACAAGCATGTGCCACCACGCCCGGTTTATTCATTTAATTTCAACTGGAGTAAAAAAAATATATATAATGCAAGTGTTGACTTAAACCTATATTTTTTTCAGAATGATCTGATTATCTGCAAACCACCTGTTCCAGATGGTAGGATTGTTCAGAATGCAGGTTTTTTGTTTTTGTTTTTGTTTTTTTGTGGTACTGGGGATTGAACCCAGGGGCATTCTATCTCTGAGCTATGCCCCCAGCCCTATTTTTTATTCTTTATTTTAAAACAGGGTCTCACTAAGTTGCGGAGGACTTCAGTAAGTAGCTGAGGCTGACTGTCAACCTGTGATCCTCCTGCTTAGCCTCCCCAAAACTGGGATTACAAGCATGTGCCACCATGCCCGGCAGAATGCAGGTATTTTGGGGTCCTACTCCGTTGGACCTATTAGTTTGGAATGTAGATGTGGGGGCCCAAGGAATTCTTTTTGTGTGTGTCCATTTTTTTTTTTTTGCGGTACTGGGGATTGAACCCAGGGGCATTCTACCTCCGAGCTACACCCCCAGCCCTATTTTTTAATTCTTTATTTTGAGACAGAGTCTAGCTGAGACTGGCCGCGGACCTGGATCCTCCCAGATCAGCCTCCCAAATGCTGGGATTACAAGCGTGCAGCTGTGTGTGTCCATTTTTAAAATTGTAGGCATGGTTCAGAGCTTCTGTATGCCCCTTACCCAGTTTATCCTAGTGTTAACATCTTAGATTACCTGCATACATTTGTCAAAACTAGAAGAATCTTTTTAATTATTATCCCAGTTAATTATTTTGTAGAACCACTGACCTCATCCTAAGGAAAATTCAAAATGAACTGGATGAAAACATAGCTTATGTTCATTGAGTTCATACGAGGTATCAAACTCTCCGGCTAAGTCTTTTACCTGAATTTGATTCTTTTTTTTGTAACAGGAAAAAAAATTTAGCCATGTGTGGTGGTGCATCCCTGTAATACTTGGGGAGGCTGAGACAGGATGATTGGAGGTTTGAGGACAGTGTGCAGTGCATAGTAATTTAGTGAGACCCTGTTTCAAGTTAAAAAATAGGACTGGGGTGTAGTTCAAATAGAATGCCCTTGGGTTCAGTCCTCAATACCACAACACACACACACACGCACACATAAATTTATTTTAAACTGATAAATAAAAATACGAGAGTTGTACATGTTAATGGGCTATGGTCCTTGAATTCTTTTTTTTTTTTGGTACTGGTAATGGAACCTGGGGGCATTCTACCTCCAAGCTACAGCCCCAGCCCTATTTTTTATTCTTTATTTTTGAAACAGGGTCTCACTAAGTTGCGGAGGGCCTCACTAAGCACTGAGGCTGGCTGTGAACCCAGATCCTCCTGTCTCAGCCTCCCAAATGCTGGGATTACAAGCGTGCGCCACCTTGCCCAGCTCCTTGAATTCTTAAGTTCAATCCAGTGAGGGAAAATATTTTTTGAGGCCAGAGTTTTTGCCTGAGTTAGACTGCTTACACAACTGGTACAAAACAGAATGATTTGACTACAAAATTAGGCCTACTTTTAAAAATGTGGGCATCGAGAAATATAGTTTAAGAAAAATACCTTTATCCTAAGAGTTCAAACTTTAAGCCGCGTGTGGTGGCACACACCTGTGATGCTAGTACTTGGGGAGGCTGAGGCAGGAGGTTCGTTGTCAGCCTCAGTAACTTGTTGAGCCCTCCACAACTTAGGCCCTCTTTCCAAATAAAAAATAATAGGACTGGGGATATAGTTCAGAGATAGAATGCTTCTGTGATCAATCTCCGGTATCATCAAAAAGAAGTAAAAGATCTCCAGAGGTATGATGTGTAGTAGGTAACAGATTTTGGCTTTTTAGAATGAATTAAAAAAAAAAAAAAATAGTGATGCAGGG
The DNA here is from genome assembly GCA_004027655.1 of Graphiurus murinus. Classification (NCBI taxonomy): domain Eukaryota; kingdom Metazoa; phylum Chordata; class Mammalia; order Rodentia; family Gliridae; genus Graphiurus; species Graphiurus murinus. Next base: position 30,049 of record PVLC010007939.1, read on the forward strand.
CATGGTAGCGTGTGCTTGTAATCTCAGTACTTGGGAGGCTGAGTCAGGAGGATCCGGGTTCACGGCCAGCCTCGGTTACCTAGTGAGGCACTCCACAACTTAGTGAGACCCTGTTTCAAAATAAACAATAAAAAATAGGGCTGGGGATATAGCTCAGAGGTAGAATGCCCCTGAGTTCAATCCCCAGTACTGCAAAAAAAAAAAAAAAAAAAAAAAAAAATAGGGCTGGGGGTGTAGCTCAGGGATAGAATGCCCCTGGGTTCAATTCCCAGTACTGCAAAACAAAACAAAAAAATATTGTAAAGTGAAGTGGATTTGTTTTGATATCTGAGTAGCTTCAAAAATTAAGCAAAAATTGACCATTCTTGATTGTTAAAATAGCTTGAATAAAAATCCTTCAGTACTGCTCCTTGTCTATAACAAATACAGATTCTTTACTGATGGTGTTGTTACAGCAGTCTTTATATGGTAGATTCTAAAAGCCTTACTGTAATTTGCTTGTTTTAAGCAATATCCTCTGAAAAAGTTCTTTGGGTAATTAGTTAGAAAGTCTTTGTATGTTCCATGTTTTTTTCTTAATATCAATGAGAATATATGGAATGTAGATGATTCTTGGTGTAGTTTTCAGTGAGATTAATTAAAAGGGTTTTGTCTTCAAATGTTTTTATTGGTTAAGTAAATAGTAACTGATATTTCTCTCCATAGGTAATTGGAGTTCTTACAACATGGCAGACATTGACAAGTAAGTGGTAGATAGTTGATACTTTTCAGACTTGACATCACTTTGTACTGTGTTGGTAGTTGACTTTGAATGGATTATGTTTTATGAAAATGTATGGTAATGACTAATTCTTTGTATCTGTTATAAAAATTTGGTAGAGGGTATCTAAAATAAAAATATAGTATATATAATCATTTCATAAATACAGTAAACTGTCAGTATTTATTCTTAGAAAAGTGCCGAGCATAATAATAGATCATATGTGTATTTCCCAAAGATTTTCCTTCTTAAATTGTATCACCTACAAGATGTATATAAAAATTTATGTATAGTTTAAACAATAACAATACTAAGTACAAGTTGATTATAGAACATTACTATTAGAAGCCTTTTAATACCCCTTCTCAGTTACATTCTCCACCTTTCAAGTGGTGTAAATACTATCCTGGCTTCTAATTCATTTCTTTACTATTCTTTAGAGTTACTACCTATACATTTTTAATCATTGTTTAATTTTGAAGATTTGGATAGAAAGCCAAACTTAGCTGTGTAAAGCAATATTACCACTGTTATTTGAAGATTCCAAGATAGGACAATAAAAAGCAAATAGATTATCTGGATTATAGTCTGGCTTAAATTTTTCTGACCCTTTTCAAGGGCTTGTTCTGGAGAAGTTACTGGGCAAGGTGCAATGCATCTTGAAAACATGCATCCTAATCCTAGAGGTTTAGTCAAGTTTTCATGTGGCTTCAAGTGTGGATGGATATCTTTTAGAAATATTGTAAAGGAGAATGGGATAAACTGCACAATATTTTTGCCTTTAAGTTTACAGTAGCCTGCTAGCTCAAAAAAGGTTAAAACAGAACACTTGGGGGGGGTGAGGGTAATGATGGAATTATCCATCACTAAGCATTAGAGTTTAGAGGCTGGAGGACCAAAAACTATCACAAGGTCAGTACTGGCTGTTGGGAATTTGGGGTCAATTCTTATGCATGCATGCTGTCTTTAGCATAAAAAAATAGAAGACTGGCAGCAGGCATTTTAATGATACTGGCTTTTAGTAATTGTCTCCTGAGTTAACACTCTTCTAATCTGGATTGCTTAACTTTGGTTACAAGGTTATTGTGGGTCTGTTTTACTGTTTTGGAGGTTTCCTTTTGGTTTCGCCTCTTTTGGATTTGCTGTTTGCTGTATTCTACCTTGTTCTCTCTCTCTCTCTCTCTTTTTTTTCTTCCAGTACTGGGGATTGAACTCAGCCTTGTTCTCTCTTATTGGTTCTTTAGTACCTTTTTAGAAGAGTGAGAAATAAATTATCTTGACATATAGCATAGCTGAAAATGGCTATATTCTACTTGATAGTTTGTGGAATTCTAAGGTAGCAGTCATTTTTCTTTAGAATATTGAAATTACTACTTCATTATCACCTTGCTTCCACATGCTCTGTTGACATTCAGTCAGAATTATTGATAATTTGCATGTGATAATTTTTAAAAATAAACTTTGGAAGCCACTCTGGCTTTAGAGTTTTGAAATGTTTTCGTTGTCTATTTTTTATCTCTTGTGTTAGAATTCAGTGGTATACTGTTTTAAGTCTAGCAGTTCAATGGCTTTCAGTTCCAAGGAATATTCTTGACTTGTTGTCTTATTTCTGTTTTCTATTAGATGTTGCTTGTCTGATTATTTTTCTAATTATTTCTTGTCCTATTTTCCATCTTTATCTCTTTGCTCTGTCTGGGAAGAACTGAAGAAACCTCATTTTTCTTCTCTTGTATTGAGTTTTTAAATCTCTATTATTTTAGTTTCTAAAAGCTTCTTTTTCTTTTTACCATCCTATTCTTGTTTCATTAATGATACCTTTTCTCTGGATGTTTCTTCTCCCAGTATAGTCTATATGCTCTTAAATTTTCTTTTCCTCCATTTGTTTTAGTCTCAATGTAAGAAGACTTCATCAAATATCAGGTAATACTTGGTCATCTACTCATTAAGATTAGCAGTAAGTTGAACTGGGGTAGGAGCAGTTGAGGGACATTAAAAAGAAATATTGATTAGGAAATTTGAGGGTTTGGGAAGACTTGTCAATTTGGGATTTTAGTTTAGTCATCAGAATGGGCATTTGTTTTGAGAACCCCCATTGTCAGAATCATATGTATGTGTGTATACTTTTGGCTTCCAGTGTTGTGAGAACCAAATTAGGAGAAAGGCAACTACAAAAGGGTCTCTACATTTAGCATTCATTCTGTTGTGTACATATCTTGGGTACTGTAAATCTACCAGTCCAAGTCTGAGTTTCACTCTTTCCAGAGAAGAAACTTTTATATTTCTGCTAGGGTAGAGTAGATGATCTAAGGATTTAACTGCTTATCAGTTTTTACCTAGTGCTCCTTACTTTAGCCACCTTAACCTTTCAGCCATTTAAAGACTCCGTATTTGAGCATATCCTCAGCTTTTAGATTGCAGTTCTTTCAATGAAGTTATTGTTTCCTAGCTTCCAAAATATTTTACTGCTCATGTCTTCTTGTCTTTCCATGTTTGTCTGTTAAGAAAACCAGCCCTTTATCATAATTCTAGGGGAGATTTTGGAAGAATTAGATGAGTTTGTATAATCTACCATCTTAACATTGGAGCCTCATTTTGTATACTTTTAGAAAAGGAATAAAATGATTGTGACAGCTTAATTTCTCCCTCCTGTATTATTAAATTTTTGATGGGTGTTAGCTCTCGGAGGGTAAAAGAAAGGGGATTCTCTCTTTATTTTTTTTGTGGTGGTTCGGGGGACTGGACATGGGTGTAATGTTCTACTGAACTATACCCTGAGCTCGCTTTCCCCCCTTTTTTTGTACTACCTCCGAGCTACCCTCAGCCCCATTTTATTTGAAACGGGATCTTGCTAGGTTGCTGAAGCATGAGTCAATGAACATTCTCTGCAGAGGTTTTCAGAGTAAATATGTCAGGCTTTTGGGGGTATATGGTTTCATAAGAACTTAATTCTGTAGATGTGTGAAAGCAGCCATAGGTCATAAAAGAATTAGTACATATTTGTTCCAGTAAAAATTATATTAACAAAAATAGAGGTGGGTTGGATTTGGCCATGTGACACGGTTTTGTGGACACGTAGATTTAAAGCCTTAAAATGTAGATGTTTAGTAAATGATTGAAAATATTGGAGGAAGGTCTGTTTGCTCTGTGTTGTCTTTAACCAATGGGCCGTAATTCTTTTTTTTTTTTTTTTTTGTGGTACTGGGGATGGAACTCAGGGGCATTCTACCTCCGATCTACACCCCAGTCCTATTTTTTATTCTTTATTTTGAAACCAAGTCTCACTAAGTTGCGGAGTGCCTCACTAGGTAGCTGAGGCTGGCCGCGAACCCGGATCCTCCGGTCTCAGCCTCCAGAATGCTGGGATTACAAGCGTGCGCCACCACGCCCGGCTTCAATGGGCCGTAATTCTAAGTATGCACAAACTTAGTTTACACTAAGTCAAAGATCATTCTCAAGTTTGAATTGCTTTCCTTAGTGGAGAGGACCTAAGTTTTGCTAGCCTAATACCTTTTCTGTACCTGCCCCTATAGGAAAGTCAGTATTTTTTTCTTACAGAAATTGATTTTTCAAATGTTAGGTTTTTTCAGTTTTTTAAAAATTATTTTCTATTAATTAATTAATTAATTTTTTGTGGTACTAGGGATGGAACCCAGAGGCATTCTACCTCTGAGCTATACCTCCAGCCCTATTTTTTGTTCTTTATTTTGAAACAAGGTCTCACTAAGTTGCAAGAGGGCCTCATGAAGTAGCTGAGGCTGGCTTCAAACCTGCGATCCCCCTGTCACAGCTTCACAAGTACTGGGATTACAAGTGTGTGCCACCACGCCTGGCTTATTTTTTTTTTTTTTTTCCAGTACTGGGGATTGAACTCAGAGGCATTCTACCTCCGGGCTATACCCCCAGCCCTATTTTTTATTCTTTATTTTGAAACCGAGTCTCACTAAGTTGTAGAGTGCCTCACTAGTTAGCTGAGGCTGGCCGCGAACCCGGATCTTCTGGTCTCAGCCTCCCGAATGCTGGGATTACAAGCGTGCACCACCACGCCCGGCTAGCCTGGCTTATTTTTTAATTTTTTTGTACTGGGGATTGAACCCAGGGGCATTTTATCTCTGAGCTGTACCCCTAGCCCTATTTTATTTTTTATTTTGAAATAGGATCTCACTAGGTTGAAAGTCTTACTACTTGAACTTACTTCTTGAACCTGTGATTCTCCTGTCTCAGCCTCCCAAGTAAGGGATTATAGGTGTGCACAACCACCCCTGGCTCTTATCTGCCCTTTTAATGCTATATAATAATCTCCAGTTCAAAAATAGATTTTTGGTGGTTATTTAGGACAAAGTGAGAAGGAATGATACCTTACTACTTTCTATCTTCTCTCTTAATGGTATTATTTACCTGGTTTTACTTTAAACAAGAGGTAGGCTCAGAGATTTTCTTTAACAGTTCTTCCCCATTTCTATGAAGTAGTGAAAAAGGAAAATCCAGATACTATAGGCTAGAATGGTTGCTCCACCAGGGAGCCAGAATCCTTGTTTTTCCTAAATGTTTTATCCTTAGCTTCGTTCCCATTTTCTGGGATAACCATTATTCACTGTGGCTTCTGGAGTTGTAGCCATCATGTTCATATTGTAGTTTACCATAGAAGGGAAAGGCAGGAGATCCAAAAGGCTTCTTTGCTATCTGCCATTCTATAAGGATTTTTCTTCAGGGTTCTAGACTACTTCTGCTTTTTTATTCTCACTGCCAAAGCATAGTCTATAGCCACATTTAGCTACAAATAGGTTAGGAAATGTAGACTTTTATCTTGGTGTTTTGCTACCTCATACAAAATGAGGGTGCTATTACTAAGAAGGATACTGGAATTAATGGATATTAGGTCAAAAGCCTATGCTTCCTAAAACCTGCTAAGCCATGTTTTAAAGCTTGAAATATAAACTTTATATTTGCCTAGATGCTATTAAATAAGTTTAAGCACTTCCAGTTAGTTCTTGTTTTGCATATGAAATTAATCAACTGAATTACCTTTAGAATTTTCTATCATCTTTGAAAGAAGCATTGATTTAGAAAAAATGAATTTAAGTTTTTTATAATCTTTTTGGCAATTGATACATTTGAACCACGATGTGATACTATGATATTGTAGCAAAGAACAGTCTGAACTTGATCAAGATTTGGATGATGTTGAAGAAGTAGAAGAAGAAGAAACTGGTGAAGAAACAAAAATCAAAGGTATTATTTTGAATTACTTAAGGAGCCTGTGGTTGCTGGCACATATCTTCCAGGGGAGAGTAATAAATGCCATTCTCCTCTTTTTGGACCCTTGTCCATTGTCCTTAAGCCTCTGGTCCATACCTTCGGTTCAGTAACTGTGTGTCTCTGTCTCTGTCTCTCTCTCTAGTAGTGGTGGGAGAGAGGGAGGAGTTAGTAAGTGGGGAAGACATGGATAGAATAACTCATCAAAAGTCCCTGTTTGCACCTTCTGCTGCTGGGTGACATGGCATAGCTGTGTCAGACAGCTCTAGGAGTTTTATCTGAATTTGGAAATGTTCCAGGTGGAGGGGATGGAGATTATTTTTGGTAGTGCTTCAAAACAGTATGTTTAGTTTTATTATATAGAAAACATTCAGTATATGTCCTTTTAAAACTCCTTTCTAAAAAACAAACATTTATTTAGATGTAGATAAAAATCAAAGTTATGATTTTAAAAAGGAGTTGGTGGTGTGGAATCATGTTATACCCTGTAAATCTGAGCCAAGAATATTGAAATATCAGATAACTCACATTTTTCCTTTTTAAGCCAGAGATGGAAGTTAATTGTGAAAAGACTTCTGAACTTGCAGCTTTCATCCTTCAACATTTTAACAGTTATAATACTGTTCTGAAATATATGTTATTGTAGCTGTGTATCATCCGGTAATTGAATTAATATCAGAAGTAAATTGATCTTCAAGAACATATTGGGGAACCTAATGGCAATTTTGTATAATAATTTTATAAATAAGGAACGATAGTATCATAATTTGTTTTGCATAAATCTAGCTTCTTTAGATTAAATATGTATATATGTATATGTATGTGTTAAATATTTTTTGTGGGGTTTTTTGTTGTTGTTTGTTTTTTGAGGTACTGGGGATTGGACCTAAGAGCATTCTACCTCTGAGCTATACCTCAGTTCTATTTTTTATTGTTTTTTAAAAATGTATTTTTTTGAGGTACTAGGGATTTTTTATTCTTTATTTTGAAACAGGGTCTCACTGAGTTGAGGAGTGCCTCACTAAGTAGCTGAGGCTGGCTGTGAACCTGGATCCTCCAGTCTCGGCCTCCCAAGTACTAGGATTACAAGTGTGCGCCACCACGCCCAGCTATTTTTTTTTTTTTTTTTTTTTTTTTTGCGGTACTGGGGATTGAACTCAGAGGCATTCTACCTCCGAGCTGTACCCCCAGCCCTATTTTTTATTCTTTAATTTGAAACCGAGTCTCACTAAGTTGCAGAGGGCCTCACTAGGTAGCTGAGGCTGGCCGCGAACCCGGATCCTCCGGTCTCAGCCTCCCAAATGCTGGGATTACAAGCGTGCGCCACCACGCCCGGCTTCCCAGCTATTCTTTATTTTTGAAACGGTCTAATTTTTAAAAGCTATCAAAATCAAATTTTGTTTGGCTTCCATTACAGTCTTTAATTGTCTCAGCTGTTAACTTCATTTTTACATACAAGTATACTACACAAACGTAAGCAATTCAGGTCACTCTTCCATCTTTTTCCCAGCTTAAAATTGTCACTATAGTTGCAGTTTTCTGTTGTATGTTGTCTTCCTTCAAAGGATTGTCATCTGGATGAAGTTTTGTGCTTCCCAAAGTACAAATTGGGTGAAACACAAGGTACTAGGAAAAGAAAGGGTAATATTCATAGTAGTTGTGGCAGTGGCCCTGAGAAGTGCAGAGATCATTAGGAAACCATACTTTTCTGAACATTGGGTCTTCCTAAAGTGTATTTTCTTTAGCTTCCTCTGCCCATTTCTGTTCAGTATACCAGCATTTTATGGGCCTGTTAGGAAAACTTCATGATTGGATTGTCCTATTAAAAAAAAACATTTTGATGCCTTTTTTTTTTTAAGCGCGTCAGCTGACTGTTCAGATGATGCAAAATCCTCAGATTCTTGCAGCCCTTCAAGAAAGACTTGATGGTTTGGTAGAAACACCAACAGGATACATTGAAAGGTACAAGTTCTTCTTTTTCCATCCTCTTTATTTATCTTTCTAAAGTCAGCATTTCAGGTATATCTGTGTTAAAAAACCATCTAGGATTTATGTATGTAATAGTAGAAACATAGTTTTTATTAGTATCTAGTGTAGGATTATTAGTTTAGAATTTTGCTGTAGTACCAACTGTTTAGAGTTGATCTTTTACAGTTTGTTTTGGTTCAAGTTCACAGGAAGTATATTGATCTTAGTCATTTCTGAGATGTTAAGAGGTTCATTAGAAATGCATAGAAATAGAAGAAATACCCATTTCTTATTTCATTTGGGACATAAATCCTGAATATCCTGAATATTCCATTCTGCTTATAACTTAGCTTTATGATTTTAAGATCATTCAAGTTGGTTATGGATCTACTCTACATGTATCTTTACTTACTAGCTTCTAAATAATGTTGTCTGGTTCTCTGTGGTATGTGTTCACTGTGTTTTTCTTAAATCTGCTTTTTCTTTGATGAACTACTGTCTCCATCAGCACAGATTCTATTGTGATGGACATTTTTGTGTATATCCTCTTTAGGAACTGTAAGAATGTGTATGTTATAGAGGGATTGCTAGTTTTAGGTATTTCTGTCATGATTTCTGGAAATAAATATTGTGACCAGTGTTTGAAGGTTGCTTTATCTTTGTGTCTCTTGACAAGAAATTGACATCATCCACCTATGTAGAGTTTTCTTTTTAAGGCCAATCTAAGATGTTTAGGTTCATTTTGGTTTTGTATTTTCTGATTTTCACTGAATTTTGAACTTACCATTAAGCTTGTGAACCTTTTAGGTTGCACATTTGTACCTTTTGTCCATTTTCCTATTGGCAGTTACTGCCTTTTTCATGATTTACAGTTCTTTTATATTCTAGATATCATAAATAATATATTGTATCATTTCTACTAACTTTATCCATGCAGTTCTTTAAAACAAATCCTTTTTATGTAAGCAAACATTGTTTTTCGTCTGTGACTTGTGCTTTGGAATTTATTTTGGAAGTCCTTTCTAGTTCTACATTTTCTGTTGACTAGTAGTTTTACCTTTTGTATTTAGGTCTGCAATCCCTATAGAGCCCACCTTTGTATTTTGATGTAGATAAACATCTGGTTCCCCTACTATCTCTTCACCTCTTTAGTGAATTAGTTGTTTTTTTTTTTTTTTTTGCGGTACTAGGGATTGAACTCAGGGGCATTCTACCTCTGAACTACACCCCCAGCCCTATTTTGTATTCTTTATTTTGAAACCGGGTCTCACTAAGTTGCGGAGTGCCTCACTAGGTAGCTGAGGCTGGCCGCGAACCCGGATCCTCCGGTCTCAGCCTCCCGAATGCTGGGATTACAAGCGTGCGCCACCACGCCCAGCTAGTTTTTATAACACTATTAAGTGTAAACAGTCTTTTCTCCATTTATTTTATGCCTGCCTTTATTGCACATCAAGTTCTTATAAACACTTGAATTTGTCCTTTAGCAGCATTCTTCTGTTTCACTGATCTTTTTGTCTCCTGTCATTGTCACACTTAATTACTATGATTTTATGTCTTAATATCTAGCAGGGCAAGTTTCCACATTTCCCCATCCGCAAGCACAACATTCCACACTCTTGTTTTACTTGTGTTTTTGTCTATTTTGTAATTTTCATACTTAAATACTATGACTTTATAGTATGTCCTATTATCTAGTGGGATCTAGTTGCTTCCTTTCATGCTCCCCCATCCCTAAACACAATCTTTTTTTTTTTTTTTTTTTTTTCCAGTACTGGGGGTTGAACTCAGTAATTATATTGTCCAAGTTCTCATTTCTGCTTGACCTAACAAGTTTCTTGGAAGGACGGGTATATTAAAAATCTCTAATTTCTGTTTCTCCTTGTAACTATATCAGTTGTGTATTGATAGATTTTGAAGCTGTAGTATTAGGTTTATGATGTGTCTTGTTATGTTCTGTTAGGCTGCTATATCTTCCTGTGTATTATATGAGTTTTTTTTCCCCCCATATGTTCTGTTTTTCTAATATTAAAATATCTACCTAAGCTTGCTTGCTTTTTTTTTTTTTTTTTTTTTTTGCGGTACTGGGGATTGAACTCGGACATTCTACCTCCGAGTTATACCCCCAGTCCTATTTTTATTCTTTATTTTGAAACAGGCTCTCACTAAGTTGCAGAGGGTCTCACCAAACAGCTGAGGCTGGCTGTGAACCTGCAATCCCCCTGTCTCAACCTCCCAAGTACTAGGATTACAATTTGCACCACCACACCCGGCTTGTTTGTATCTTTAGTTAAGTCCAACCTCTTTATGGTTTTTGAAAGTTAAATTATTTTTGGATTTAACTGCTGACATCTTTCTTATTTTAAAATTTATTGCACTTAATTTCTTCTTATTCACTCTTTTCTACTTTATGCTGGTTAGATAAGGTTATCTCTTGCTTATTTCAAAGTTAATGCATTATGTTTTTAGTTATAGTGTTTCATAACCTAATACTCATTTCTGTAACCCTCTTGATTTGATTATCAACAACAGTACTGTTCTTAAACATATTTTCTCTGATTATCTGTTTTTTTCCCCCCACAACAGTGAAATTCACTATGCTGTTTGACTACCCATACTTTATAGAGAATCTCCTGTATTTTTGTTTTACTTCCTCAAATGTTGCTTTTAATGAATATAATGCTTATCTGTGGCATGCCTCCTTATGCCTGAATATAATTTTTATCTCACCTTCATATTTGAATAATAGTTTGGCTATAAAATGGTGGATTCGAAGTTCTTTTAAAAAGGTGTTAGTCTGATTCCTTTTCCTTTGATGGTTATTTGCTTTTAATCCCTCACTGAATACCTTTAGAATTTTCTTTGATCTTTGATATTAATAAGTATCCCTAATGGGTAAGGATCTTCTTTCAGAAAAGGCAGTGTTCACCCCCTTCTCTATTCATCTGTTGCTACTTTTGTCATCCATATCTTAGAGCTTTTACTTGTCTTTCATGCTGTCTTCCAGGAGGACTTTTCAACTTCATGTACTTTTTCTTCTGTGGAATCTATCCTGTTTATCATATTGTTGGTTATTTTAATTGTGGTATTTTCATACTTAACATTCCTAGTCACTTTTAGTTTCTTGGTCTTGTTTATATTGTTAATATATTTCTCATGTTTAAATATACTTATTCTTGCTTAAATTCTTAGTCTACGAATGTTGCTATATTTGATAACTATTCAAATCTTTCATAGAAACTGTATTACTTAAGTAGTTATTTTGGCATTTGGCTTCAGACAGGCAATATCACTCTAATAAATGAGGATTGGGGGAAGAATGAAGGTCAGAATGTGGTATGCTGTCTCATGGAGTTTAATGAGAAGGGTCTGGATGAGCCTAAGTAGAATTTGAGGCTCAAAATTGACTCACAATTCCAGGTAACTATTATGGTTTGATTTGAGAAGAGGCGGTCTCCTTTGGTTGTCTAATCTCTTAAACCTAGAGTAAATGGGTAGAGGAGTGAACCAGTCCAGTTTTCACCAACTCTAATGTTACCCCAAGAATCCTGGAATTCTTATGAAGGGTACTGGCAAGCACACAACTTAAAGAATTCTGGCAAAAGTGGTTTCTTTTAACCTGTCCTCACTGCTGTTTATGGTAGCCATTCCTTTCCCAGGTTGCAGCTCACCCTATAGTACTTAAGTCTTCAGTCTTACTCAGAAGTTGTTTGTGGTGTATGTGTTGTGTCTGTGTGTCAGTATGTCTGCCCTGTTCCTCCTTGATTCTAAAGTTTCTAGGGTTAAGTATGGGATAGGAGAGCAAGCCAACAACCTATGCTAGTTCACCATTTTGTCAGAACTTTTTTTTTTTACTTGTTAAAAAACAAAGTTATCATCTTTGGACTTTTTTTAAAATTTCTAATCGTAACTAAAGTAGTGTTTAAGTAAGATAATTGATTTATAAAAATCTGTTTGTGGTAGGAAATTTTAACCTGCATTCTGAATCTGCTGCATAGATTCTCTGAAAAACTAGTACTCCAGCCGGGCGTGGTGGCGCACGCTTGTAATCCCAGCATTTGGGAGGCTGAGACTGGAGGATCCAGGTTCGCGGCCAGCCTCAGCTACCTAGTGAGGCCCTCTGCAACTTAGTGAGACCTGGTTTCAAAATAAAGAATAAAAAATAGGGATTGGGGGTGTAGCTTAGAGGTAGAAAGCCCCTGAGTTCAATCCCCAGTACCGCAAAAAACAAAAAAACGAGTACTCTGTAGTATATTGATATACTTGGTTTATGATTGTATCATAATAAATCTGTTTAAAAAATTTATGCCCCCCTTCCTAATAATTGCATTACTTAATGTAATTTTATTTATTTATTTTTATTTTTATTTTTTGCAATACTGGGGATTGAACTCAGGGGCATTCTACCTCCGAGCTATACCCCCAGCCCTATTTTTTATTCTTTATTTTGAAACCGAGTCTCACTAAGTTGTGGAGTGCCTCACTAGGTAGCTGAGGCTGGCCGCGAACCCGGATCCTCCAGTCTCAGCCTCCCGAATGCTGGGATTACAAGCGTGCGCCACCACGCCCGGCTCTTAAATTAATTTGGAATTTTAAATTCCAAATTAAATAATGTAGGTATTGAAATAGAAAGTAATGTATTATAAATCCTTTTCTCCAAAAATACATATGTTCCCCTTTCTCCTATGTAGTACAGGTAAGAGAGTAAAAAATGAGAAACATTCAAGTAATCATTGTTATTTTCACTTGATGATTAGTCCATAACTTTTTAACTTCAGGAACTAGATTATATTTTACATTTGAGTTAGCATCAATAAAAAGTCCAACACTAGCCGGGCGTGGTGGCGCACG
>PVLC010007939.1:42977-61000 GCA_004027655.1 Graphiurus murinus
GCATTCTACCTCCGCGCTATACCCCCAGGCCTACTTTTTACTCTTTATTTTGAAACCGAGTCTCACTGAGTTGTGGAGTGCCTCACTAGGTAGCTGAGGCTAGCCGCGAACCCGGATCCTCCGGTCTCAGCCTCCTGAATGCTGGGATTACAAGCGTGCGCCACCACGCCCGGCTCCCCAGCCCTAGTTTTTATTCTTTATTTTGAAACCGAGTCTCACTAAGTTGCGGAGTACCTCACTAGGTAGCTGAGGCTGTCCACCAACCTGGATCCTCCGGTCTCAGCCTCCCAAATGCTGGGATTACAAGTGTGCGCCACCACGCCCGGCAGGATTTCTGTTTTCTTAATAATTTACTTTATCTGGTTAAATTTCTACCTTTAAATTGCTTTATAGTCAGTAGTCAGTATATTTATATCTTGAATTTCAAATAGGAAACTTAACTCATTAACTTTTATGCTTCATTTTCAATATGATGAAAGTGTGACTTCCATTTTTTATGATGCTATGTAACTGGTTTCTAACCTTTCAGTTTGCCTAGGGTAGTTAAAAGACGTGTGAATGCTCTCAAAAACCTTCAAGTTAAATGTGCACAGATAGAAGCCAAATTCTATGAGGAAGTTCATGATCTTGAAAGGAAGTATGCTGTTCTCTATCAGCCTCTATTTGATAAGGTAATACTCTCTACTACTTCATCCAAAATTCTAGAAGACTAGCCCTGGTAATATAGGCACACTTGCAGGTGGTTTAGTCTTTAGACATCTCACTAAAAAGGGTATTAAAAATACTTGGGAAAACCATCAGTAATCACATTTAAATACCTTAATGTGAAAACACTTGTTTGAAGCTTGTATGACTGTTTTTAAAGCAGTTTTTTTTTGTTTTTGATTTTTACATTATTTTAGCGGTTCGAGATCATTAATGCAATTTATGAACCTACAGAAGAAGAATGTGAATGGAAACCAGATGAGGAAGATGAAATTTCAGTCAGTATCAACTCTATTTTATTTAATTATTAGATGATTAAACCTTGTGAGTTGACAGAATTATTACTACTTGTTCATAGGGTACAATATTACATAATCAGTGGTGTTTTTAGACATAGGAAATGGTTTCTTTTTTTATAAGATGGATAGGATAGATTTTTATAAGATGGGTAGGGTAGATGAGCTATTTTACCTGGCACCATCTATACCCAAATCATTTTTTCCTTGCATTTTTACAGTATTTTATGCTTATAAATTCAATAGCCTCTTTGATTAAACTTCATAAGTTTTCCTAGTTATTGGAGGATTTTAAGTGACTTGTCTGTAACAAATAGTGACAGAACCTATAACAAATCTAGTTGTGTTACGTGACCCTGCTTCTGTAGCATTACTATCTTAATACTAGTTCATAAAGTGAATGTACTATTTTGATTAAGAACAACACAGGGTAAGGCATTGGATAAGATATTTTACCTGATTATTGTGCTTAAAATCTTTACTGTTTGTGGAGTTTTTCTTTTCAGAGGGTTGTGGTAGCAATAATTTTGATGGAATTAAGGTTTGGAATGGATAACAGCAGAGTTGGTGATTGTTGATGTTTTGGTTTCTGTACTTAGGCCACTATTGTAAGGAAAGGAGATACATGAGAGTTTGTCATGAGATCTAATCTAGGTACTTATCATACATACTTTCACTTTTTAAGGAGGAGCTGAAAGAAAAGGCCAAGATTGAAGATGAGAAAAAGGATGAAGAAAAAGAAGACCCTAAAGGAATTCCTGAATTTTGGTTGACTGTTTTTAAGAATGTTGACTTGCTCAGTGACATGGTTCAGGTAATTTTTATTCCTAAAAACAATACTTGTTCAGCGACATAGTTCAGGTTTTTAATTCATAAAAATACTAGTTTACCTGAAAGAGTAAACGTTTGAAATTTAATGATGATGACTATTCTCTTTGGTGTTGACCTTTAGAGAATGATAGCTTTTTTTGAGACTGTGATCATTATCTGAAGAAAATTACAGTGTTGATTAATGTAACCAAATAAATTAATAGTTCATTTTCAAAAATTAGATAATGCAGCCTCATTGATAATTGATCTTTATTTGTTGCTAATGGTGTTTTAACTCACTCACAGTTAATGTGTTCTCTGGGAAACCAACACAGATTTCACCGTTTTAGGGAAAACATTACCTTTCAGACATTTCTTGATCTATATGTATTGTAGTAGTTGTTGCCCTGTCTTATGGTTGTTGGAAGCTTACATTAAGAAAAAAAAAAAAAAAAAAAGCCAGACATGGTGGCGCACACTTGTAATCCCAGTATCTGGGAGGCTGAGACAGGAGGATCCAAGTTCTCGGCCAGCCTCAGCTACTTAGTGAGGCTCTCTGCAACTTGGTGAGACCCTGTTGCAAAAATAAAGAATAAAAAATAGGACTGGGGGTATAGCCAGTAGGTAGAATGCCCCTGGGTTCAACCCCAGTACCAAAAAAAAAGAATGAGCTTGTTGTGGTGGCACACACCTATAATCCCAATACTTGAGAGTACACAGGAAGATCACAGGTTTGAGGCCAGCCTCAGCCACTTAGATCCTCAGTAACTTAGTGAGCCCCTGTTTCCAAAAATAAAAAGGGTATAGCTCAGAGGTAGAATGCCCTTGGGTTCAATCTCCAGTACCAAAAGAAAAGAAGAACTGAGCTTAAAATAATTTCTTACTGCATTTCTACTTTAGCACAGTAGAAAAGGAACAAATAGCTGAAAAAGATAGCAATTTTAATCAGGAAACATTTTTAAAACAAACATTTCCTTATTTATACTTTTGTACTTTTCAGAATATTTAGCTCATGTAATGATGTATTACTCTGCCTAGTCACTTTCTATACTAGTGGCAGTAGAGCCACAGTATAAAGTAGTTTCAGTAAGCCTTCTAGAAAGTCCTAATGATCATAATTGTTATACGAAACTTTACTATTAGGTAGGCATGGTGGCACGGGCTTGTAATCCCAGTACTTGGGAAGCTGAGACAAGATTGCGGGTTGGAGACCAACCTTCGCAACTTAAACTGTTTCAACATAAAAAAATAAAATCAAACTGGGGTGTAGCTCAGAGATGGAATAACCCTGGGGTCAATCCCCAGTACGAGAGAGAGAGAGAGAGACAGACAGACACACACACACACACACACACGCACACACACACACACACACACACACCACCCCCACCCCACCCCACCCCAACCCACCCCACTCTACCCTTCCATCCCTTTCCCGCCCCTTCCCCCCACCCCCCACCATAAAAGGATACTATGTGTCAGGGTTTGTTAAATTGTTTTTCTTATTTTAATTTGAAGGAACATGATGAACCTATTCTGAAGCACTTGAAAGATATTAAAGTGAAGTTCTCAGATGCTGGCCAGCCTATGGTAAAACAATGTTGAAATACAATTTTGTTAACAAATGATTACAGGTAGATGACTGAACAGTTTTTAAAATTTAGGGATGGAGATGAGAAGGAACTGATAACTTGGTACTTTTAATTATGGCAAATATTTGGATGTTGCTAATAGTAATTCTGTATTTATTCCTTTCTCTCCCTGTGAACTTAGACTTTTTAAAATACAGAGAATTGTTGATTCCAGGTTAAAATAGTTAAATGATGGCAAGGGAGCATGAATAAGAAAGTACTTCAACTGTATTAAAAGGCATGTGCCTGAGTATTAACATTAAGTAGATGAGATTAGAGGATGCCCACTTCTTCAGTGTGGAAAAACCAGCTAACAATTCTAAAAACTACTAGTATTACATCAACTATGGGCAAAACTACTATAAGTATAGGCCATAGATTCTTAAGATTAAATGTTTTCTGTGTCACCTTCAGATTCTAGTCTCATTTAAAAGCCTACTTTGTTGGGGAGGTTGGAATAAATGGCAGCTAAGCCTAAATGATATTTATAAATTAAAACTATACTTATTCAACTTAGTTTGTGCTTTAACATAATATGGAGTTTCTCTTATGTTCCCATTTGTATGTTTCAGAGTAAGGAACACACTCAGAATTTTATAGATTAATCCACGTACTAATGCATTGAAATTCCTGATGAAAGATCTAAACTAACTTTTATGCTTTTTTTTTTTTTTTTTAAGAGTTTTATCTTAGAATTTCACTTTGAACCCAATGAATATTTCACAAATGAAGTGTTGACAAAGACATATAGGATGAGGTCAGAACCAGATGATTCTGATCCCTTTTCTTTTGACGGACCAGAAATTATGGGTTGTACAGGGTAAGTTAATTTTACTACTTTAACAGAATGTTCTCTCTTTTGTTGTACTTAAGATTTGTGACACTTGTTATTTCCACTATATTCATTATGTTTTTTTTTTTTTTTTTGTGGACTAGAGATGGAACCCAGGGGCATTTTACCTGAGCTACACCCCCAGACCTATTTTTAATTCTTTATCTTGAAACAGGGTCTCACTAAGTTGTAGAGGGCCTCACTAAATAGCTGAGGCTGACTGTGAACCTGTGATCCTCCTGTCTCAGGCTCCTAAGTACTGGGATTACAAGTATGTGCCACCATGCCCAGCCTCCATTATGTTTTATGCATAGCTTATTGTCAAACATTTCAGAAAAATGTTTTGTCCCATTTTCTTAACAGTTTTCTTTAGGGTCCTGAATGCAACACATGCATTATTTAAAATAGTGCATTAACTTTACTATATTATGTATTTTAGCTAATTGTAAGCATATTATTTAAAAATTCTGTTTAGAAATAAATTTTTTTGTCAGGTGTGGAAGTGCACACTTGTAATCTCAGTACTTGGGAAGCTGAGACAGGAGGATTGCAGGTTCGAGGACAGCCTCAGCAAATAGACTCATCAACCTAGCAAGATCTTGTTTCAAAATAAAACTCAAATAGGGCTGGACATGTAGCTCGGAGGTAGAATGCCCCTGGGTCCAATCCCCAGTAGCCATAAGAAAAAAAAAAAGAAATTGTTTTTTCCCCCTTAAATTACTATAGAAAACATTTTGAGCCATTTATCCTTTCTACAATTTGGAATTGATCCATACATGGTAGAACACACTTGTAATCCCAGTACTTTTGAGCCTGAGACAGGAGGATCATAGGTTTGCAGCTAGCTTTAGCTACTTAGGCCCTCCGCAACTTAGTGAGACTCTGTTTCAAAATAAAAAATAAATAACAGGTCTGGGGGTATAGTTCAGAGGTAGAATGCCCCTAGGTTCAACTCCCAGTTGAACACACACATAAAAAAAAGTTTGGAATTGAAATATAGTACTTCTAAAATTCTAGCAATTGAAAGCATGCTAATTGTGATAAAAGACTTTTTCCTCCTTTGTTTTGTAAGGTGCCAGATAGATTGGAAAAAAGGAAAGAATGTCACTTTGAAAACCATTAAGAAGAAGCAGAAACACAAGGGACGTGGGACAGTTCGTACTGTGACTAAAACAGTTTCCAACGATTCCTTCTTTAATTTTTTTGCCCCTCCTGAAGGTAAATAATGATTTAGTTTAGATGTTTTTTGATAATTGTTTTATTGTGAGCTTTGTTTAATTTTATACTCATCTGCCTTTTTTTTTTTTTTTTTTCCTTTTCAATTTTCCAGTTCCTGAGAGTGGAGATCTGGTGAGTTGAATTCTATTTATCAAGCTGTTCAGTACATATGAAATTAAAGCAGTGGTCCTCAAAAGTTGATGGTGGGATGATTGCTGCTAGCATTGTTTAGACAGTTTTTTTTTTTTTCCTCCTTTTAAACATTTTCTTTTGAGACTTGTAAATATTTCTGTTAGGGATTTTAATATGCTATTTTATTAAACTCCTACCTAGCCACATACGATTAGAACTCTTCTGTGTTTATTATCTCAATGGAAATATGGTCTTATATTATGCCTATATATGTAGCATATAGCCTGGACTTAGGAAAACCTCATAGAAGTCTATACATTAGCATGTGTTAGGTTAGGTGTGTTTTCAATTTGCTTTGCTATTTGCCATGTGTTTGAATTTAAGTTAATCGAGGTCAGTGGGACGTGGTGGCGCACGCTTGTAATCCCAGCATTTGGGAGGCTGAGACCCGAGGATCCGGGTTCAAGGCCAGCCTCAGCTACCTAGTGAGGCCCTCCGCAACTTAGTGAGACCCTGTTTCAAAATAAAGAATAAAAAATAGGGGTGGGGAGTTCAATCCCCAGTACTGCAAAAAAAAAAAAAAAAAAAAAAAAAATTTAATCGAGGTAATTTATATATATATGTATATGAAATTAGAAATCATGTTAATTTAAATACTTCTGAATTGGAACAGTTTTGGTTTGGGCTTAGACCACATTTGCAAAAGGCAAGTATTTCTGTCTGAAAAGAATATTAACTGGCCTGACTCAGAAAGTCTTTTTCTAGGATAGACTTTGGTAATATAAAGCAGTATTTGAATTGTAGGTAAGAAGAACTACTTAGGAGTATTAAGATAGCTTCACATTATTTTCATGTCAATGGAAGAGTTTAGGATTGGGTTCAAGTGTGATTTTCTTTTGTTTATTACTAAATATTGATGGCAAAACAATTTTACAGTTAAACACCAGAACTTAAATGGACTTTTAAGAAATTTTCAGTAATATCAGAATCATTTCTGTACTGTACTTTGCCATTAAATAGAAATCCTAGATTGACTTATTTTATTGTCTTCATACTCGTCCCTCGTTTGGCATTAAATAAACTGTATAGCTGCTTGGGTACTGTCTTTTAGGAAGTGTGAAGTGGTTTTCTTTTGTCTCTTTATTTGCCATATATTTGATGTTACTTATGAAAACCTAAGATTTTTTTCTTAATATTCAAAATGTGTTTCCAATAATTATTTTTCCAATGGAAGATGGCCATCATATAACATGCTTTTGTGTTTTACTGTTTAAACCGGGGGGGGCGGAAAGCAATAACTAATTCTAAATTTTATTTATCACATTTTTTCTTAGCATAATGACAAACAGTAAAGTTGAGGGCTTTTTTTTTTCTTTGTGGTTCCTGGGATGGAACCCAGGGCCTCATACATGCTAGACAAGTGATCCCCAGCTTGAGAGTCTCTAAATCATGGTTTAAGTGTGAGAATCTCACTTAAATAACAAAACTTATTCCTAAACTTTGTGCTTTTATTTTCCTGAAAATAATAGGATGATGATGCTGAAGCTATCCTTGCTGCAGACTTTGAAATTGGTCACTTTTTACGTGAACGTATAATTCCAAGATCAGTGTTATACTTTACTGGAGAAGCTATTGAAGATGATGATGATGATGTAAGTCAATTTAAATCCCGTAGTAAAGTACTTTGGTGAAGGTATGATAGTGTTGAAAAGTTATTTTTTTTTCAAAGTAGGATATTTAGTAGTTAAAAGGGATAAGTACTGGTTATCCTTCAGATAGCTTTTCTGAATTTGAAGTAGGTCTTCTTAGGATATTTGGATTCATTTATATCAGGTTTTATTTTTCTGCTAGGAAGATTTTTCTGAGTTAATGAAACTTAAATTTGTTTAGTATTATCTTATTATTATTGCTTATAGGCTTTAGGTCTTTCATGCAGTGTGTTCCACACATAAGTACAGGCAAGTAATATTTACAGTAATAGTTGTTTGATGATACTCCATCCAAATAATAATGCTATGTTCTTTTGATTTGTTAAGTTTTCAGTTTACTAGTAGCCCTGAGCTGAACAATTTCTTGCAGCTAAGGGCTTTAATTTATGAACAGTTACTTTAAGAGGAAGTGTTTTTTTCTTTACTTTTTTAGGTTTTATTGTATAAAATGATAGGTGCTATTAATGCTATTCTCAAATGTGTGTTAATATTCACTCACATTTGCCTTGTTTTCTCTTTTCAGTATGACGAAGAAGGTGAAGAAGCAGATGAGGTAATGTTTACCAAATGAGCAAACAGTTCTCTCTCTGTTTAACACATTGAGAAGCAAATTGAGTGACTTGTATTCCTTTGCTATAATCGTTATGTGATTTGGGATAAAATTTGGAAAATATGATTTTAGAATTCTACAGCCAAACAATGTATGTTATAAGGTTTCAATAAATAAATTGCAAAACTCAGCAACATTTTTTTTTATTTCAAATAATTTTGTTCTGCTGCAGGGTTATCAGCTCTTTGAAGAAGTCAAAAGCTGCAGTAAACTTTTCCAACGTTGGCTGCAGTAACTCTTTTCAATAAAAGCTTTCTGGATGTCTCAAATTGTGTTGGGAAATTTTTCATATTAGAAGCTTTCAAATTAATTTGTATTAACAACAAACCCTGTAATCATGAAAATGATTTATCTGTAGAGTAACTTGTATTAAATTTTCCCTACATTATGAGCCAGTTTTTCCTACTATATACCTACTTCATACATGCATTTTGAACTTTAATATAGGAAGGGGAGGAAGAAGGAGATGAGGAAAATGATCCAGACTATGACCCGAAGGTGAGCAAAATTAGTGCTATTTCTTTTAAATTTAAGGCAGGCTAAAGTAAGAATATAAAGTTTTTTCCCACTATAGTCACTGTAATAAAGCCCATTGACTGAATATCTTTTTTTTCCTTTTCCCAGTCCCCACTGGCATTTGGAACCATATATATAATTTCTTTTTTTTTTTTTTTCTCTTTCGGTACTGGGAATTGAAATTGCAGGCATTCTACCGCCAAGCTACACCCCCAGTCCTGTTTTTTATTCTTTATTTCAAAACTGGGTCTCACGAAGTTGTGGAGTGCCTCACTAGGTAGCTGAGGCTGGCCACGCACCCAGATCCTCCGGTCTCAGCCTCCCAAATGCTGGGATTACAAGCGTACGCCACCACGCCTGGCTAGGAACCATATATATAATTTCAGTGTACCTTTCCTAAGAAACATTGTTTTTGGTCTGACTTTATATTTTTCATAGGTTTAGGCCAAGTAAACCCTAAGACTTCATTTTAATGGCATGTTTTTATAGACTTTTATTTATTTTGTAGCTTTTAACTGTTAAATTTAGAATGTTTCTCCTTCAAAGGAAAGCTTAGAAACAAAGGTTAATAGTAAGAGATCTGAGTGCAAGAGTGCTTGGAAACGGGAGCATTGCCGTTATATTTTTCCAACCACCTCTATTCTTTAGTCCCTGAGAGTCCCAGTCTGAAATTCCTTGGAATTAAAATTTTCATATCAGGATTATTAGTAAGGGCCTTTATCTCCCACAAAATATGACGTAACATTAGGATTCATTTGAAACTTAGGGTTTGCCTTTATTTCATTCATTTGCTAAATGCTACTAAATATCCCAAAGATAGTAACATAAATGATAAAGTAAAAGGGTAATTTAAAATCAAGTTAAATAAATTGATAGGTGTGAGTTACTTTTAATAGCTAAATATGAATGGAATTAGTATCTTTGAATATAAAGGGCAAAATAATTGACATTACCTTTAAGAATATGGTTGTTTGTCTCTACAGTGTGCAATTTGGACTTTTTGGCATATCAGTGACTTGCAAATATTTGAATAAGTAAATATTTGTCTATATTTTTCCAGTACTACTCCTTTAATTTAGTAAAAGTTCTGACAAAAGTGAGATACTGTGATAATTAAGGTAATTACTATTGAAAAAATACATTAAAGCAGGTAGAAGTTAGATTGACTTGTTGTTTTCCTTTAACAGAAGGATCAAAACCCAGCAGAGTGCAAGCATCAGTGAAGCAGGATGTGTGTGGCCTTGAGGATAACTGCACTGTAATAGCCTAAACACAACTATTATTTACTTAAACAGCCTTATGTTTTTGTATTTTCTTGATAGACTTAGTAATTTTTTTTAAAGGAAAGGAATTGATATTTTAAGGTCAATTTGTTCTACCTAACATTTTAACTATAGTTTTTATGTCAGATATGTTGAATGCACATATTCTCGCATGCATGTTCATTCATTGCTACAGTTTGGTTCTTCTGGAATATTTGTATCCAGCTATTGTACTGCAACTATAAAAATTAACAACTGTTTTGCTTTTTTTTTTCTTCTTCCTGAAGAACCAAAGTAGTTTTTCAGCTGGTTGTAAGAGTGAGTTTAAGTCCACTTGCAGTAGTATTTTTCATTTCTTTGTTACAGAAATGCAGTGACTTAAACTAAGACAATTCATCACTTAAGAAAAAAAATCAAACTTGTGGTTAAGAATTTCCAGTAAGATCAAACCTGAGGTGGCATAGTTGATTATAAGGAAGCCTAATTCACAATATGGTTATTGGTTACCATAGGGAGTTTTCAGAAGTTCACCTGATACTATTTAAATGTACTTTTAAATTCAATTTTCATTAACCAAGCATCTTTTCTTTGTGGTAGGGTCTACCTTCTGCTTTCCTGGAAAGGATGAATTTACATCATTTGACGAGCCTATTTCAAGTTTTTTGTTTGTTTGTTTGCTTGTTTTTGTTTTTGCAGCCTAAAATAAAAATGTCAAATACAATTTTAGTTCTCATAAGATAATGTCTTAATTTTGTACTAATTCAGGTTAGATCCAGAGGCTTAACTTAAGGATTGTGCCTAATTTACCATGTTACTAAAGGAAGGGTTTAGAAGAGAAGTAATAAACAAGAGTTAAAAAGAAAAAAACCAAAAAACCTTTTAAATTATACATGCTTTTAAAAAGAAAAAAAAAAAACCACATTAAATTTCATTTCCTTTGGGTTAGAACTAGAGAGAAAGCCCTCAGCCTCTTTGGTTTGTTCTGATTCTCACTGCTTGAGTATGAGTGTGTCATTTGCCCATGCTTCTGTTCACTATTCATTGAAATGGGTAGTACTGTTTACCTAACTACCTCACAGACAGGTTAAGGCATATTAAGTTAAATCTCATGAACTGTTTCTCAGTCTCATTAAGAGCTCAAAACTTTGGGCCTAATTGTACTACAAGTGTGATATTCAGCATGTTATTCACACCAGACTGATAATTAAACTGGAAAATGAAGTAAAAAAAAAATCCTATTCTGGATCTGGCCAGACAAAACACTTTGCTTTCAGATCTTTGTGTGGCTCCTATTTTAATGAAAGAGGATGGGGTAGATGAACTATTTAAAAAGGTTCAAGGATTTTTTTTTTTTTCGGTATTTCAAATGACCATATTATAATAAATACTATAGAGATCATGAGACTAAAGTGTTAATAAGACCATTTTGAGGAGTGGAATGAGATTAATTTTGAGACTAGAGCCACATTTAAAATACCTCAGGCTAATTACTGTTAATTTTAGGAGTGAACTTTTTTTCTAACAGTGGTAATAGACTAATTGGATTGTAATTAGAGGAGGGTCTAGAGTTCCTGCTGATAATAAAATTATATTGAGTTCATTTTTAGAGGTGATAGTTTTCTTTTTGAAAATTTAGTATTAAGATCTTAAAATGTCAACACGTTTTATTTGTGTAGAACTATCCATGTTTGTTCCTGAGATTTTAAAATAACTACTGGAAATCCTTAACCAATTACAATAGTTTCTAAATGATTTCGTTTGCTTTGATTAGACATTCTGTGCTGATTTTTTTTTTTTTTTGTAACCATAGTCATCTAAACAAGCCTTTTCTGAACTTTAAAATTTTAAATCTAAAGATAGAATCCCATTTTTAATGAACCTAATGATTAACAAAAAGCACTAACTTAAAAAAAATTCTCTTAGGAAATAGCTATTGCCAAAGTGAAAAGGTAGATAATATTTCATCTTGTTACAAAATGGGGATGTGGTTTGCACAGGAATTGTTTTCTTTATAAAACTGGAGTTTCAGTTATTCATTTATGCCATTTCTTTAGTTTTAAAGTGATTCTCTTCCATTCTACAAACTTGAAATATGTAATTTGAAATCCTTAATAAAATTTGGATTTAATTTTATAAAATATGCTGGTGATATATGGACTTTTTTTAAAAACTTTTTTTGTTTATTGGAAAAAAGATGTCTAGATCAGGCTATTCTGCGGGTAGGCCACTATGACCTGTAAATCTATGATTTTTTACGAGAACTTCCTTAGCCCTGCTAAGTGAAGTTATTTGAAGACTAGAAAAGAATTCCATAGTTCCTGACAGATTTTGTTAAAAAACACTTCGAGTTTCTCTTTATGTTCTCAATTCTTAGTTTTTACTCACCCAGCCACTATCAAGCTCTGTTGTGTTTTTGTTTTTTTTGTAAGAAGTGGTAGTACCCATACTATTCATAAAGAAAAACTTTGAGAAAGCAAATATAAGACTGTCACATGATAGTCATTCAAGTATGGTAAGTGAGCAGAGAATAAGAATTCCACACACAGATTGCTAGTTTAACTTAGACCTGAAAGTTAAATCTGTAATTTTTCTTTTATCTACTTTAATGAAGCAGTACTACTAGTAGTAATCTAGGTATGAAAATATCTTGGTTTGAATTGGTGAGTTCATACCTAAGAAAAATGGGATTCTACCTCAGTTTCCTTTTGAGCTTATTAAACATGAAGAGAAGACATTGGCTTTGGTAGAACTCTTTTCTTTTGTGAATAGGCTAATGATAGTGATTGGTGTATGATAAGACCCCTGAGATAGCTGAATTAACAGTTTTTATATTAACTGCTACTTGTAAGACAATATAAATTTATTGGTATATCTGAGTTTCAGGCTATTCCCATTAAAAAGTGAAGTCAAAAACTTTGTGTTATTTGTGAGAACCTTATTGTGCTATGCAGAAATACTAAGCTAATATTTAAATATTTGCTGTGGTTCAGGGCTTGGTTTAAAATTTGAGTCCATTTTTATGGGTTAATCTTAGATTTTAGCCTTTATATTTTTGACTATTTAAATCAAGCCAAATGTTATTTTAAGTGTTAGAAAAGATATGTGTATCATTGAGTTTTTAAAAATTTCCTCGTACACAATTATGAGCTCAATTTTGTTTTGAAAATTTGTGTTCATAATTTAACTTGCCACTTAGTACTAATACAAATGTAAATGGTAATGATGAAATAATACTGAGATTAACTTTATAGATGTATAATGGTGGCTTTTTGTATATTGGTCTAAAAATCCAGATATTAAAGTATAACCTGGATAAAACCAAGTTCTTGGACTGATTAAGGTTTGCTTTACCACTTACTTGACTTTGGAGAAATAGAAACATCCTTTATTGGTGTATGACATTATTTTAAAGATAAGTGTTTAACCATAACAGTCATTTATATATTTTATTTTCAAAATAGCAGTATACTATGTATCTTGTACTTTTTCCCTTCAGTGTAACTTACTGATAAATTCTTTGGTATGAAAAATGGACATAACAGTTTAGAAGTAATAAATTGCTGGCAGGACATAAGTTGGACATAAGCGATTAATCCAATTTTTCATATTGGAAATGGAGCGTTTGTAGCTGTTTTGGACCTAATTACTTTGAGTTTCATTATTCTGAAAGTGGGTAAATTTGCTTAAAATAAAAACAGCCAGACTTGGTAGCACATACACCTTTAATCCCAGACTTGAGAAGTGGAGATAGGAGGATTGCAGATTTCGAGACCAGCCTCAGCAATTTAGCAAGACTCAAATTTAGTGAGATAAGAAATAAAGTGGTGGGGTATAGGTTGGAGGTAAAACCCTGGGTTCAATCCCCAGTACCACAGTAAATAAACAGTGCTTTTTAAGTCTCATGTTTTAAACTTAAGGAAGAGTAAGTGATCAAAATTGCAAGTGCCAGAAGTTGGCAGGTAAAATGATGTTTTTGTGATAAAGTTGGCGAGGCAGTAGTTTCTCTGATAAAAGAGGTAGTAAAATAGTTTGTACCAGAATATTCAAAATTTTAGAATTTTTAGCAGAGATCAAGTATGAGTAGGAATTTGGAAAATGCAGTTGAGGTGGAAGAAGCAAACTACAACCTGATGATTGATAAATCAGCCATTGGAAGGTAAGAATATTTGAAGTGGGTCCCAGGATCATAGATCAGAAAAGGAAAAGTAGGTAATGTGACAAAAATAAGGGCTGGGTGGGGACATGGTGAACAAGAGGGAATCCAAAAGCTGTTAATAGAAATTACTGAAGAATTAAAAAAGGGTTTGAGTTTATGTGCAGTAGAATCCCCTTAAACCAGATTGGTAATTTGGGGTATCTTTTGTTGATATTAGAGTTTCTCTAACTCTAAAGTTGTAAACATTGGATGAAAGAATTCCTATATATTATTTACCCTGATCACTTTTGCCAACATTTGTTCAATATTCTTATGTGAATACATACAGACACTATTCTTTCCTAAATTATTTGGCAGAAAGTTGCAGACCTGGTGTGCCTTTTACCTTCTCAGTGATACAGCATTTCCCTTTTTTTTTTTTTGAGGTACTGGGGATTGAACCCAGGGGCATTCTACCTCCGAGCTATACCCCCAGCCCTATTTTTTATTCTTTATTTTGAAACCGAGTCTCACTAAGTTGCAGAGGGCCTCACTAGGTAGCTGAGGCTGGCCTCGAACCCGGATCCTCCAGTCTCAGCCTCCCGAATGCTGGGATTACAAGCGTGCGCCACCACGCCCGGCTTAGCATTTCCCATTTTTAATACTGAGTTTAGTATTGAACTCAGGAACATTCTGTCTCTGACCTATAACCCTAGCCCTATTTTATTTTTTATTTGGAAACAGGATTTCACTAAATTTCTGAGTCTGGCCTCAAACCTGCAATTCTGACTCCCAAATACTAGGATTACAGGCCTGTACCACCATATCCAGCTTGAAGGCATTTTTAAAATCACAATTAAAATCAGGAAATCTTGAGATGAAATCGTAATTATATGTCCCACCCAGGTTTGATCAGTGTACGGTATTTCTTGTGCTTTTGATAGGTCATCTTTTGAATTACTTACATTATGGTTGAGAAAGCTTTACTAGGTATATCAGGCCTTTTCCATTCCCGGTCTGGAATGAGCCATTTCTCCAAGGATCACTCTTGTTCTGTTTCCCCCTCGTTTCTTATTGTGGGTAAAATTTAGAAGTAAGTCCAGGTGGTGCTGGGTGTACTTGTTCTTGGAGTATTCCTTGCCCCTTTCATGTGAGAAAATGTTAAAATCTCAACCACATTCAACATTTTTTCTGTCTTACTCAAGTCCCATATTAGTAACTACTTTCAGATAAGTGGAGTTGACCAATTCAACTAGATTATTGTAGGTTAAGGTAATCATAAAACATCATGAGTAAAAATGAAGATTATAATCTTAGACTAAAACCTTAAAGTTGCTGAACAAGTAAGTACTTTCAGAACCTGATATATCCATCTGAGAACTTGGGTGTGATTCCTGTACATAAGAATGCTTAAGCCAGGCATGGTGGCGCATGCTTGTAATCCCAGTACTTGGAAGGCCGAGACTGGAGGATCCAGAGCTAGTGAAGCTCTCTGCAACTTGGTGAAGCCCTGTTTCAAAATAATAAAAAATAAGACGGGGGCAGGGGGTGTAGCTTGGAGGTAGAATGCCCCTGGGTTCAATCCCCAGTACTGCCAAAAAAACAACAAAAAAATGCTTAAGGGAGCTGGGTGTGGTCATGCACACTTGTAATCCCAGTATTGGGGGGGGGGGGGCTGAGACAGGAGGGTTACAGGTTTGAAGCCAGCCTCAGAAACTCAGGCCCTCCGCAACTTGGACCTGTTTCCAAATGAGAAAATTGGGCTGAGGGTATAACTCAGTGGTAGAGTGCCTCTGGGTTCAATCCCCAGTGCCACCAAGGGGGGAAAAAAGCTTTAGAGTTGACAGCTTTGAAAGTTGACTTTGGGGAGTTAATTTCAAAACTAGTTGGTTTTTTATTATTTACTGTTGGTTTTAAAGGCCTACATGTTGCCTTAATTTACATAAGGATTCTGAGAACAATTGTATCTAAACTGCCCATTTTGAAAAGTTTTTGCATTTTCTGTAGGAAAATAATTCGCAGCTTTTATACCAAAGTCTGCTCTAAGTTTGAGAAATCTCACTCCTTTTAAAAAGTACTTGTTTTCATTTGTTAGTTTACTTTGACCTTTCATATCTAGAAATTATTTAGGTAAAACTAAAATCTGACTTGATTTCTCATGCGATGTTTTTTATTACTCAGCCCATCATCCTCACCCTAATAATTACCCAGATCCCTGGACATTGGTGATACTGTGGTTTTAGACTTGAATAGATCAGCATTAAAGAGTTTCAAAAAAGGCTGAAGCTGTTCAGTTGGCTTGCTGAGTGACCTGCAACCTTTAGAGCAATTTGGAGATGGCCCATCCAGTCTAATCTGCATTTGTATTTTATGTCAGCACTGCTTATCTACTTTTGCTTTCTACTAGGGTTTTGTGCATGCTTTATTACTTGAATATATAATTTTTATTGAAGCAATACCTGCTTTTTGTTCTTCAGTTCTGAACTGACTGGCTCTACTAGTTTAAGACATGGTAGGGATGCTTGTTTACTAATGGATTTCTCTCATGTTTATTGGGATTCCTTGCAATGTACCAGCCATATTCCTTTACTGGGACCATGTTGCAAGTAAATGATTCTCAGTTCAGTCTCCTAAGTTAACCAAGACATTCCAAGGTCGTTTATGGTTGTCATATTCCTAAATACTGAATTCTATATCGAGAAAACCAAGAAAATGGGATTTTGTATATTCTGTAAACATAAGAGAGCTATGAAAACATGGAGGGCGTATCAGTAATTGTAACTCTGGTACTGCATAAGAAAACCACTTCCTAAACTCCAAACTTAATGGGTTAAAGCATAGGATATATACATTTCAATCTATACTTCAAATTTATTTTTGGTCAACCTGGCTTAGACCATTACTGCTCTATTGAACATCTGCTGGGATAGCTTTACATAACAGGTCTGGTGGTTAATGCTAGCTGACATTTCAGGTTGGATGTGGCCATACTCCACCTGCATGTGGCCTCAGCATGGTAACTGGATTCAGAGAGCGAGCAGTGCACACATTTTGCCCTTTTTATCACCTGTGTTGTGATCTGTTGGTTGAGTCAGAAGCCCATCTAGGTTAAATGGGAAGAGAGTACTTCCTGGAGGAGGGCTAAGATTTTGAAAAAGTGAGGAACTGGAATCTTGTAGTGGGCACAAATTTCCCTTCTGTGGAAATAAACTTTGTTATAGTGTTAGTCCAACAAAAACTAGTAGTTTCCCAAATAACCAGAAGTCAGGAAAGGTTAAATTCCATAGTGTATGCCTTTTTAAGGGGAAAGATGTTTCCATTTTTCATATATTGGGATCTTATCTGAGTTGTATCTGGACAATGGAGATTCTCAGACGTATATATAATGAGCTGATGTCAAGTATGATTGGCAGAGGAAGCTTAAATGCTAAGTATAAGACGACCATTAATTTCCTTCAGATAGAGCTTTTAGAATATGAAGTATTTAATCTGGGCATGATGGCACATGCTTGTAATCCCGGTACTTGAGAGGCTGATACAGGAGGATCAGGGTTCATGGCCAGCCTCAGCTACTTAGTGAGGCCCTCAACAACTTAAGTGAGACTCTATTTCAAAATAAAGAATTAAAAAATGGGACTCGGGGTGTAGCTTGGAGGTAGAATGTCCCTGGGTTCAATCCCCAGTACCGAAGGGGGGGGGGAGTTTAAAGAGGCAGTGTTGATCTAGACTATTCCTTCTCTGGAGTTTGTGTGGTTGGGTTGTATATATGTTGTATAACAAGCCAAATACAATAAGTTTTCTTCTAGACTTAAACTCTGGAGCCAATGGGGGAGCTTCTCGGTTATGGAAAGCTACCATCTTTGCTTTCTGTCCTTAGGTTGCTTTATCATTCAAAATGTCTGCTAGAACTCTTAGTCATTCATTTCCTAGTAATAGATAAAAGGCTATTGGCATTTAACTTTAAAGGATGTCTTCAGCCTACCTGTTCTATTTTGAGTATTTCCAGTCAGAAAAGTCATCTCCCTCATTTAAATGCTCATCAGTCAGTATACTGATGAAAACATCCATCTGAGATCTTAGATACATGTCAAAGTCTAGTTACTGATCAGAAGTGAAATGTGATTAGGAAGGAATTGACCAACCAGGAATGGTGGGTTAGTTTTTTTT
>PVLC010007940.1:0-22882 GCA_004027655.1 Graphiurus murinus
ACGCGCCGACTCCCCGGTTCTCCCTGGTCTGCTCCTCAGACTCCAGCCAGCTGCCCGTTTCCCCACTCACCCTTGGGCCGATTTGCTTCTCCCCCCTTCCGTCGAGAAGCTGTTCCTGCGGCAGTCCTGACCCAAGCCCTGGGGTGCAGTTATCTCTGCTCCGGCTCCGTGAGGAGAGGTGAGCTGGGATGGGCCTGCGTGGGCTTAAGCTGATCGTGCCACGCGTTCTGGTCTCTGTCAAAGGTGCCTCGAAATGCCGCCTGGCTAGGATGAGGAATTCAGGAGTCGCTCACTTCAGCTCTGGCCGGTGGGTGCAGAGGGTTGTTGTATATTTCTTTCTTAGTAGACTCCACGCCGGGGGCCGGCTCAATGGCGGGTTCTGCCTGGCGGCGTGGCACCGGGCCGCGGAGAAGGGCTTCTTTGCTCTCCCTGGTCGGCCTTCCGGGTTCTGCTCAGCTGTATTCCAGTTTTCGCAGCGTTTTCCACCTTTTTGTTGCTTTTTTTCTTCTTTCAAAAAGCTGGATCCACGACTGATTTGAATCGAGCTCACAGCGGCTCTTGAGACGTGTCTCACTCCGTCGCCATCTTCCCGGAAGTGCCCAAAATAAAAATTTTTAAAAAAAGGGCTGGGGTGCAGCTCAGAGGTGAGCCACTGGGTTAAATCCCTAGGCTCGCTCGCTCGCTCTCTCTCTTTCTTTCTCTCTCTCTCTCTCACACACACACACGCACACACACACATACACACACACACATAATAAATAAATAAAGAAAAATAAGAATAAAGAAAAAAGAAAAGAAAGAGGTAAATGCAAAAAAATATTTACTTTTGGGGGAAATCTGGGTTAAGGATAAAAGATATCTGTAAATTCTCTGCCTTTTAAAATTTTTTGCCAATTTTCTTTGTTTGAAACTATGTCAAAACTGGTATAGCAAAAACCACTTTATTGAAAAATAGTACCCAGTGAATGTACACATACACACATGTTGAGAATTTTATTCATTCAGTTACTGTTTAGTGAAGTCCATGTTATGCCCTTCTAGCCAATGGATATTCATCAATAACCAAAATAGACAAAAATAACTGCTTAAGAAACTTACAGGTATGTTGATCCATCTGCATATGTATGTTTGCATATACATGCATAAAATGTATATGAAAATTTTATTTAAATTATGCTTTTGTAATTGGTGATACATCATGACTTTTAAATTGTTTAAAATTTAATATTTAAGCTAAGGAAGTAAAAAAGAATACTGTTGTTTTCATCATGTGCAGCCCACAGTACTAACTTATAGCCTTGACCTAAGATTGTCTTTTGATCACCATTTCATCATGTTCATCTGGGAACCTGACACAGATGCAGCCATTTTAGACAGGCGCGGTCCAGAATTAAACTCTTGATTTGCTCCTTAACACTTCTTGTAGCTTGGTGCAATGGCCTACGCCTGTAATCCCAGTGCTTGGGAGGCTCAGACAGGAGGATTGCAGGCTCAAGGCCAGCCTCAGCAACTTTGCAAGACCTTCAGCAACTTAGCAAGATGCTGTTTCAAAATAAAAAGTGAAAAGGGCTAGGGATGTGGCTCTGTGGTAGAATGTCCCTGGTGTCATTCCTCAATCTTGGAAAAAAAAAAAAAAAAGACCTCTTCCTCTAGTGTTCCCCATTTCAGTTCATAGTACCTCAGTCTACCCAATGATGCTTATCATACATTTTCCTGGAATCATCTTTACACTTCACTTTTCTTGACTCCCCACAATGACCAGTGACCAAGTCCTGCTTATTCTTTATCCAAAATATATGTCTAATTAATTTTCCCTTTTCTTTTCATCTGACACTATGTCTAAATTCACCAACATTTCTAACTTAAATTATTGTAACAGCTGCCCTATATTCAGTTTTATCACATCAATCAATTATTTCTAATATAGTCAAAGAGATTTTTTTTTAAATACTAAAGCAGTTGTGTCATAACCTGTATGATCTTTCCAGTACTTGTAGGAGAGACTAACACATCCTTAAAGGTCTACTAATTAAGATTAAGTTTCACAATAAAGGGCAGGAAACCTAATGTAACCATGGATTTACAGGCTACAAATTCTTTCTCTATCATGTAGAGGAAATAAGAGGTAGACAGACTAATGCTGACTTGTTTTAACATGGAATTCAAGATCTGGACTCCTTCTGTCTTCTTCTGGCATTTGTAGTATGCATCTTTCACTCCTGGTCAAGATTTCTGCCTCATCTTCAGTCATGTATCTTCTTTTACATAACTGACAAGAGAAAATGAATGGAACATTTAGAGACCATTAAGCTTATCTTGAGTTGTCCACAGCTTTAATCCACAAGGTTACCTAGCTTCAAGGGAAACAGATTATAGAATCCAGCTAAGAAGCAGGTATTTGTAACCAATCTAGATGTCTTTCCACAGATGAATGGATTAAAAATGTGGTATATACACACAATGTAGTTTTGCTCAGCCATAAGGAAGAACAAAATTATTTCATTTGCAGGAAAATGGATGGACCTAGAGAGCATTAAGCTAGGTGAGATCAGGCAGTCTCAGAAAGTCAAGAGACATATGTTTTCTCTCATATGTGGAAGCTAGAGAGAAGAAAGAAAAGGGATTTTATGATAAGAAGAGATATCAGTAGAATAGTAAAAGGGGATCAGGGATGGAGGAGGAAAGAGGAAAAAGGAGACTTGAGGTGTGAAACAGATTAAAAATTTTATTATGTTCACAAAACAATAGCATGTAAGGGAAGGGAGGAGGGGTAGTGGGATAGGAGGTTAGGAGGGAAATATACCAAGAGATGTTGTATGCATGTATGAATGTATCACATCAAGTGTCACTATGATGTATACTTTTATTGCACCAATAAAATTCTTTAAAAACTTCCAAAAAGTTGACTCTTAATAATGAAGACATTGCAAATGGGTGTCAGGGAGCACCTCCAGGCTCTGCCATGATTGCCATTGACGTCCTGCAAGAACTTTCTCCCTTGCTCATCCTTCTCCCTCAAATAATAAATGTTCTTCCAGCTCAGATTCTTGTCCATGTTGCTATTTCCTTGGAAAGAACTCCTTGGACCTAAGAGACAGGTGATAATTGCTTTCCTAACTCCTAACATCTTATTCATAGCATTACTTCAGTGATATATTTGTTTATGTAAGCATTCGATTATATAATTATCCTTTTTTAAAAAAACACTCCAGCATAGAGGAGTGTGTGTGTGTGTGTGTGTGTGTGTGTGTGTGTGTGTATAATCTGTATCAACCAATTAAAGCTGGACAATGATCTTATAAAGTAAGTGCATTATGCAGCTTTCTGACACTATAACAAATACCTGAAACAACTCATAGGGAGCATAGTTTTAGAGGTTTCTGTCAAGGATCAGCTGGCCCCTTTGCCTTTCGGCTTGTGTTTAGGCAGCACATCATTGTGGGGAGCGCATGGCTAATCAAAGATCTGTTTCCCTCTTGGCCAAGACATGAAGGAAAGAGAAAGACTCTGGGGTCCCACAATGCACTTGGAAGGCACACCGCAGTGACCTAACTTCCTCTCTCTATGCCTCATCTCTTAAAGGTTCTACCACCCCATAAAGCACCACATGTGCCTTTGGAAGAAATTCCAGATCTAGACTAAGGCAGTAAACAAATTTGAACTGATCTCTCTATATAAGGTATAGGGCCATTTTATTACATAAGGAATGATGGAAGTGATGGAGTTTGGCAAAGTCGAGATATGGGATTGGTTGGGAGTAATATAGCAGACCCACTGACCTTGTATGAATAAGATAAAAATAGTTGGTAAGCCCACAAATTTATTCCGTTGGCATTCATTTTTCCAGAGCGCAGCCAGGTATTGGCACAAAGAAGGCCTTCATTCATTGAGTGAACAAATAAATCCATTAACTTGGCATTCACTCTGGGATTAGCTATTCTTAATATAAAACTAAAAACCCCCATTGAAAGATAAAAATCAATACTTAAGTTTTGCTGTATGTTTGAATTACTTCACTATCAAGTAGGGTGAGTATTTGTATATTTTGTCACAGATTATTATTAACACTTTGTTAAGATATAATTCACCTAAAATGTATTCATTTCCAGTATATAATTCAGGAGATTTTAGCCTATTCATAGAATTGTGCAGCCATCATGACTAATTGAAAACAATGTAATCATATTAAAATGGAACATTCTAGCTGTTAGCAGTCACTCATCAGTTCCTTACTAATACATTTCTGTTTCTATGGATTTTCTCATTCTGCGCACTTCTTGTCAGTAACTGACGTCTTTCATTTAGCATGATGTTTTCAAAGGTCATTTATGTTGTGGTGCATCAGTACTTCATTCTTTTTTTATTGCATGTAACATTCCATTACTTGGGCATATCACATTTTGTTTACTTATTCATCAGTTGATGGGAATTTGGGTTGCTTTCACTTTTTATTCTTGTGACTAATACTCTGAGAACACTTGTGAGCAGTTTTTGTGTGGAAACATACTTTGATTTCTCTTGGCTATTCTATTGGTTTCCTATTGCTGCTGTAATAAATGGCCACAAATTTAGTGGCTTAAAACATTGCAAACTTATCACGAGGTCTAAAGTTCAAAGTCAGTGCGTGCTGCTGTCCTCCTGGAGGCCCTGGAGGGCCTTGTCGAGCCTTCAAAGCTCACTCTTGGCTCCTGCCAGCAGGGGCATCATGTCCACCTGGTTCCTTCATCTTGTCTTCTCTCTGATCTGTGGTCACATCTCTAACACACACTCTCTGCTTCCAACTTTACATGGTGTTCTCTGACCCCGATGCTCCCTTCTTCCTTAATATAAGGATGCTTGTGATTAGCTTAGACCCAAACAGATGCGGCAGGTTCATCTCTCCATCTCAAGACCCTTAATTTCGTAACAGGCAGAAAGTCTCTTTTTGCCAGGTAAAGTAGCATGCTTACAGGTTTCAGGACTTGGGAGGAGGTGGGCATCTTTGAGGAGCCATCATTCTGTTTCTTACAGGTACTTAGATGGGGAATTGATGGATATGGTGACTCTATGTTTGACTCTGTGAAGAACTGCCCAAGTGTTTTCAAAAGGGAATGCATCATTTTACATTCCCACCAGCAAAGTATGAGTGTTCTAATTTCTCCACATTCTCACCAACCTTATTACTGTCTGTCTTTTTGACTATAAACATTCACTAGGGGGGAAGTAGTATCTCAGTAGTTTTAATTTACATATCTTTTATGGTTAGCTATGTGTTTATTAACCATTCTGTGTGTGTGTGTGTGTGTGTGTGTGTGTGTGTGTGTGTGTGTGTGTGAGAGAGAGAGAGAGAGAGAGAGAGAGAGAGAGAGAGAGAAATATCTAATCAGATATTTCATCCTTCCATAATTACATTATTTACATTTTTGAGTTATAAGATTTATTTATACATTCTGGATAAAGTCTCTTATCACCCTTATCATACATAAGAGGTATGATCTACAACTATTTTCTTCCATTTTGGTGTGGTCTTTTCACTTTTATGATATATCATTTGTAGCAAATGTTTTTAATTTTGGTGAGGTCCAATTTATCTCATTTTTTGTAATTGATCTTATTTTTTTTGTATCATATCTAAGAAACCATTGCCTAAACTAAATTTACAAAGATTTACTCCTAAATTGTTTTCTAAGAGTTTTAGTTCTTACATTTATGTCTACAATCTATTTTGAGGTGTGTGTGTGTGTGTGTGTGTGTGTGTGTGTGTGTGTGTTATGATAAAGGGATACAACTTCATTCTTTGTCCTATGGATATCTAGTTGTCCCAGCACTATTTGCTGTAAAGACTATTCTTTCCCCATTAAATTGTCTTGACACTCTTGTCAAAAATCAATTGACCATAAAGATAAAGGTTTATTTTTATATTCCCAATTCTCTTCCATTCATTTATGTGTGTATCCTTATGCCAGTTCCACTTTATCTTGATTATTCTAACATTCTAATAAGTTGTGAAATTGGGACATGTGAGTTCTCCAGCTTTTTCAAATTATTTTGGCCATTCTGTATTCCTTGTACTTTCATAAATCTTAGGGACCAGGTTGTCAATTTCTGCCAAAAAGCCATCTGGGATTTTGATAAAGAATGCAATTAATTTGTATATTAATTTAGGAAATATTGATTTTTTAATAATAGTAAGTCTTCTGATCTATGAAGCTGGAATGTCTTTCCATTTATTTAGATTTTCATTAGTTTCTTTCAACAATGATTTGCAGTTTAGTGTGTAAATCTCATGTTTATTTTGTTAAATATATTCTTAAATATTTGTTCTTTTGATGCTATTGTAAGTGAAGTTATTTTCTTAATTTCATTTTTGAATTGTTCCCTGAAAGTGTAAAAAGATACAACTCATTTTGAAAATATTGATTTTATGTACTGCAACCTTTGAACCTATTTATTAGTTCTAATAATTTTAGTGGAGTCCTTAAAATTTGCTATCTGTAATATCATGCCAACTATACGTGGAGATTTTTAAAACCCTATTCTTTTCCAATTTAGATTCCTTTTATTTTTATATGTTGATGAATCTCTCTGGTCAGAACCTCCAATACAATATTGAAAAGGTGTGGCAGGAATGAAAATTATTGTACTTAATCTTAGGGGGAAACTTTGTCTTTCACTGTTAAATATGATATTAGTGATGGATTTTTCATAGATGTACTTTATCAGGTTAAGAAGCTTTATATTCCTAGTATATTGAGTGTTTTTTATTATGAAGGTATGCTGGATTTTGTCAAATGTCTTTTCTGCATCTTTATTGTGCCTTTTCTGCACAATAATGCAATTTTTGTTCTTCATTCTATTAACGTAATTATTACATTGTTTTTTAGATGTCAAGCCAACCTTAATTTTTTTTTAGCTATGGTTACCTCTGGTTCTTAGAACATATGTATAGTAGCTGATTTAAAATACTTGTTCATCTGCTAACTTCCTTTGTTTTGGCCTTTTTTTTCCTGTGTTTTTATATAGTTTGTTGTTGTTATTATTATTATTACTATTACTGGTAGCATGTTGAGTATCTTAGGTAATATAAGGTGGACACTCTGGAGCTCAGATCTATCTTCCCTCCCAGGTTGTTGCTGTTGGTTTAGTTGGTTTATTACTTAACTAGTTCTGTGAAGTTTGTATTTTCTATAGTAGGAATTCATGGGACCAAGGTGGTTAGATAACAATTGGTCAGAGATTTCTTTACCTGCTTTGAACCAAGAAGTCTTGCAGCCTTTACTGACAACTTTGTGTGTGTGTTGGGGCATGTCTTCATGCTTAAGTAGTTTAGAGTTCTATCTTCACTTTCTACTGGTAGAGAGTCTCAACATCAGCCAGAGATAGGGATGGGAGCTATTCAGTTTCCAAGGAATGCACACAGCCTGCCCATGTGTGGGGCCTTTTATATCTCCAGGAATATGTCAGAGCTTTTGAGAACTCTCTTATGAACATCTTATTCCCAGCTCTTCCCTTAAAGTTTTGGGCCAAGTTCTCATTTAGCACAATTAGTATTGATAGCTGTGATGCTAAACAATTTTTGAAGGTTTGTTCCAAACAAATGCTATAGATGTAGAACTTTTCTGGCAAAGTAAGCTCCAAGGCAGGTCAAATTGTGACCTTGATCTGGAGATGGGAGGTTTTGAGGGGTCCTAAAACAAGCTGGTCCTTTCAAGTGGGGCAAGGCTGCTGGTTGTTATGGCCACCATGGCTGCAAGGTATGGACAAACTAAAAGATCCAGTGGTTTAAAAAAATTCTTCTTAAATCATTGCATGCCTTCTGTCAATTTCCAGAGCTCTGGAAAAAGGTTTATTTTGTTGATTTTAAAATTGTTTCTGTTGCTTTTATAAAGAAGTAGATTTATACCAGCTCTCACTATGATATTCTTGAACTTCTGCAAAAAATCTGATTAAGTATTAGTATTTGCATCTCTTCACTAATTATAAATAGAAATTGTGAGGCTGGAGGTATGGCTCAGTGGGAGATCACTTGCGTAGCATGCATTAGGCCATAGGCTTGATCCCCAGCACAAAAAAAAAAGGAAGGAAGAAAAAAAGGAAACTAAGTAAAGAAAGTAAAGAAACTTGCTTCAGCCTTGGGTAGAATTAAATTATAAGTCATAGTAATATATAATAAACCTTAAGAAGAATCAGAGTTGATTATCAAGCATTTTGAATTTTGAAACTCTTTTCCTATAAAATGAGAATGTAGTTGGCTTTCTATATCCTTGGGCTCACATTGACAGTCCAATCAACCATTAACTTAAAATAGCTGGAAAAAATATTGTGACTAAGCTGAGAGTAGAGGCATGTGCCTGTAATCCCAGTACTTGTGAGGCTGAGACAGGAGGATCATAGGTTAGAGGCCAGCCTCAGCAACTTAGCGAGGCCCTGTTTCAAAATAAAAAATAAAATAGGGCTGGGGGTGTAGTTCAGAGGTAGAGTGCCTCTGAGTTCAATCCCCAGTATGCAATGTGTGTGTGTGTGTGTGTGTGTGTGTGTGTGTGTGTGTGTGTGTGTACAGACACTATGTTAAACATACACAGATAATTTTTCTTGTAATTATTACCAAAACATTATAGTAGAACAACTATGTATATAGTGTTTACACTGTATTAGACATTATAGGTAATTTAATCTGGCACATAAAATATATGAAAGTGTGTGAATAGATTATATGCAAATATTGCATCATTTTATGTAAGGGACTTGAGCATCCACAGATTTTGTCATCTGAGGGAGTTTCTGGAACAAATTTCCCACAGATACCAAGGGATGGCTATTTTTCTAATCCCCAAATGAGAGCTCAGAAAACAAAGAATACAGTTAAGAAAACAGACAAAAGGAAAAAGGACTTGGTTTCATTTGTTTCAGTCCTGACCATTACCCCCACCAAGGTGCCTGTATGTTTTCACTTCTTATAGAATCTTTTTGTGGTGTGTGCTTATTGTAGTATCCATCTGAATTGTCACCCTAAGGCTTATGTGTTAAGGACCTAGTCTCCAGTGCAGACTGTCCAGAGCCGGGGCTTTGAGAAGGGACTGGATCACAAGGGCTCTGATGCTGGGAGGTGGTGGAGGCTATGGATCTGAGTCCGTGAGGGCATGCCCTTTGGGACTGTCTCTTGTCCCCATACATTTCCTCTTTCTCTCTCTGCTTCCCACCAGCCAGGAGCTGAGCAGCTCTCCTCTGCCATGCCCTTGTGCCAAGATGTTCTAACTCACCTCAGGCCCAAAGCAAGCGAGCCAGCCAAAGATAAGCTAAAGCCTCTGAAATCATGAACCAAACTAAATCTTTCATCCTCTAGGTCGTCTTTCTCAGGTATTTTGTCCCAGCAACAAAAAGCGAATGAGCACAATACTGATGTCATCATCTTCTTCTTCTTTTTTTAAATTGATGTTGAGTCATCATGCAAAAAGAAGCATCTAGCAATTTGACATTTTGTCAATTGTGCCTTTCTCCCTAGACACCTATTTTTATTCAAAGCCTTTTGGGAGGAATCCATATCCAAGAGTGAAGAACACAAGTCCGGTTGCCATTCCTCGAGCAGTTCAATATATATTAAGTTTTGGGAGTTGTGTGTGGGTCCACTCTGACCACAGCACCCTTCTTTGAACTGAGTCAAGCGGAACCAAAGGTGACTCTGTGACTCTTGGACAAGGAAGAGTTTATTGATGAATCGGCTGGAGCAACGTGTCTTCCCTGCCGAGAGCTGAGTCACAGCAAACTTGTGGCAAATATTCTGACAGCTTCTGAAGAAGAATTTGCAAGTTGTTCCCTCCAATCTGGCACGAACCCAAATCTATGAACAGAATTTAAGGCTTTCGGGTTTTTCTTTTTCAGTTGTTTTTCTTTCTTTTGAAAAAATTGACTCAAAAAAGTTTTCCACTGAGTTTTAATCAATATGCCTGAGATGGGCCAAGACATCCTGGCATAGGGAAGCACCGACAATGTGTTTTTTAGGAGCGTACCAGAAGGCAGGGCTCTCCAAGGGAAATACAGAAGCACAGAGACTCGGTGGCAACAAAATAGATAGCTGCCCGTGTTAGGCGGTTTGCGCTGGGGTGCGCACCATCAATACTGGCAGCTGTCTTTGGCTCCTTTCCTTCCTTTGCTGCTGTGTGACCTGAATAAGTGATTTGGCTATATTAATACTCCCTTTTCTCCATCTCAAATGGGAGATATAGTAGTGAAGATTAAAATATCCTTTCTGCAAAATATACTTTTGCATAGCTGGATAAACATCCAATAAATTTAAACTAATAATTTTGCTGATGTAATATTTTTAAGATTTGTTGTTCTCCCTGATTGCCTCTTCGGTTGGCAACGGCACTGACACATTAGTGTCAAGTTTCTCTGTTCTCAGCCTCCCTGGCAAGGAGTTAATGACTTTTAGGGAAGAACTTAAGAAGAAGCTCTCCTTTTGGAAATGTATGCATCATCTCAAACATTGAAACACCTGGGTTAGTGAGAGCTCAAATGAGAAGGGCTATATGTTCCAAAATATCTTGTTTCATCATGGCTAATATTTTTTGTGTTTGTGTTTTTAAAAGTTATCTTTTGAGGCTGAGACAGGAGGATCTGGGTTTGTGGCCAGCCTCAGCTACTTAGTGAGGCCCTCTGCAACTTAGTGAGACCCTGTTTCAAAATAAAGAATGAAAAATGGGTATGGGGGTGTAGCTCAGAGGTAGAATGCCCCTGTGTTTAATCCCTAGCACTTCAAAAAAAAAATCTTTCGGTTAGTGCAAATTGTCATCTATAATATCTATAAATATGCATTGAATAGGAAAAAAAAGTTTTTTTGGAATTCTTAAGATTATTAATCAGAAGAATAATAGCGAATGTGTATACCTGTGTGTATATAGCAAGAATGGTAAGTTGAACTCATCAAATTTAAAAACTTCTGTTCTTTGGAAGACTATGATGAGAGAGAGAGAGAGAGAGAGAGAGAGAGAGAGAGAGAGAGAGAGAGAGAAAAGAAGAAGAAGAAAAAGAAGGAAGAGGAGGAGGAGGAGGAGGAGGGGACAACCACGGATTGAGAGAAAATATTCACAATACACATGCATTACTCAGCTTTCCATTGCTATGAAAAAATACCTGAGATAATCAACTTTTGAAGAAGAAAAGTTTATTTGGGTTTCTGGTTGTAAAGGTTTCAATCCATGACTGGTTGCTTTGTTGCTTTGGAGCTAGAGGTAAAGCAGCACATCACGGTTGGGGGGTACATGGGGAGAAGAACTGTTCGCCTCATGGCAGCCAGGAAGCAAGAGAGACAACAAGGGGTGAGGGTCCCAGCATCCTGTTCAAGAGCCCATCCCCAAATGACTTAACTTCCTTCTACTGGGCCCCACCTCCTAAAGGTTCTACTACCTCCTAATAGTGTCACAGGCTGATGATCAAGTCTTTAACACATATGCTTTTGAAGGCTACTTCATAGCAACACATGTCAGACAAAGGGACTGCATCTAGAGTGTGTATGATGTATTTTTATATGTTACATATGATGTATCTACATGTAATGATATAATAAGAAATAATAGCAAAACAAACAATCCAGTGGAAATAAGCAAAGATTTGAGCAGACACTTAATGATATTTTAGTGACCAATAAGCACATTTAAAAGTTCACGGAATCATTAATTATCAGCAATAGAAAATATACTATGCTAGCATTTGACAGTCACATAGTAACTATTGTAGACTAAGCTCTAAACCTTCAACTGATAGTGGAATGTTAACTCATATTACCACTTTGGAAGACAGTTCAAAAGATTTTAGTTTTTGTTTGTTTGTTTGTTTTGCTTTGTTTTTAGTACTGGGAATCAAACCCAGGGATATTCTAACTCCAAACTAAATATTCAAGCCTTTTTTAACTTTTTTATTTTGAAATAGGGTCTCACTAAGTTGATGAGGGCCTTGCTAAATTGTTGAGACTGGCAATAAATTTGCAATACTGTCTCAGCCTCTCAACTACTGGGATTACAGGAGTGTGCCACCATGCCCAGGTTGTTTGTTGTTATAGTTGTAGTTGTAAAGAAACAAAACATACACAAAGGTTGTACTTTGAGTTGCTTACTCTAGAGAAATGTAAATATTTCTACCAAAAATTTGTACAATAATATTTAGATAGCTTTATATGGATTAGCTAGAAATTTTTTAAAAAACATAGTGTTCATCAATAAGAGAACAGATAAGTAAATTGTGGTGTAGTCATACAATAGAATTCTACTTATAAATAAAAAGTAAATGAATTACTAACACAACAACATTCATGAATCTAAAAAACATTCTGTTGAGTGAAAAAAGATTCAAAAAATTTTCTTCATAATCCTTTTTGTAAGAAATTTGAGTAGGCAAAACTAATGCCAGGTGAAAAAAATCCAAAAACTAATGCTTACCATGCTAGGTTTGAAGGCGATTGAGGGATGTAAAGGAACTTTCTGAAGGAAGTGGAGATTTACTTTGGTT
Source organism: Graphiurus murinus (assembly GCA_004027655.1). Lineage (NCBI taxonomy): Eukaryota > Metazoa > Chordata > Mammalia > Rodentia > Gliridae > Graphiurus > Graphiurus murinus. The sequence continues at coordinate 12,484 of PVLC010007940.1, forward strand.
GTGGTATGGGTCACGCAGATGTATGCATTCTGCATTTGTTAGACTATCTGAACCACACACTTAATGTTTGCACATTTCACTGTATATAAATTATGCAGTACTTAAATATAATTAAATATAAAATTTGGATCTGAAAAGACAGTAGAAGGAAATGGAATTTAAAAAACTAACCAAAGGCTAGGCTAGGGATGGAGCTCAGTGGTAGAGCACTTGCCTGGTAGGTGCGAGGCCCTGGATTAGATTTCCAGCACTGCTAAACAAAGAAAGAAAGAAATGAAAATAAAATCTGAGAGTATGGAAGCCTGGACACTGTAAAGGAAAAATTAATAAGGTGACAAATTTGAGTTAGTAAAGTTCCAATTTATACATGCAAAATATGAATATGAGTATATTAAAAGACAAATAAACTAGAATCATGTATTTACTGTCACAAAAATCTAATTGCAATGTAAAGAGCTCTTACAAATAATTAAATATAAGTAATTACCCACTGGAAAATAGACGAAAGACATGAACAATGAGTTCATGTATATACTACAGATACGTATATACATATACATACAAATGTATATAAATGTAGACACATATACCTATACATGCTTGTGTGTATATATAACAGATGAAAATATGTTACCCATCATAATGAAATTAATGCAGATCTACCAATCATGTTTGTAAAAAGCACAATGCCTGATAATATTCAGCACCATTTACACTGATGCCTTTCTATATTCTTTTTTTTTTTTTTTTTTTTTTTTTTTTTTTTTTTTTTTTTTTTTTTTTTTTTTTTTTTTTTTTTGCGGTACTGGGGATTGAACTCAGGGGCATTCTACCTCCGAGCTATACCCCCAGTCCTATTTTGTATTCTTTATTTTGAAACCGAGTCTCACTAAGTTGCGGAGTGCCTCACTAGGTAGCTGAGGTTGGCCGCGAACCCGGATCCTCTGGTCTCAGCCTCCCGAATGCTGGGATTACAATCGTGCGCCACCACGCCCGGCTCCTTTCTATATTCTTGATGAAGTATGAATACATGAAAACTCTCTGAGAAACAGTTTGTCAATATACGTCAACATATAAAGTGCACGTATCCTTGAGCCTGGAAACTGTACTTTTGGACAGATGCACAATTACCCATTGCAGCATTGTTTGTAATGTCACAGGACTGGAAACAATTGAGTGGGGTTGGTTAAATGAATTGTGATGATAGCCACCCAGATATTGCTTGCAAACAGCTGTGGCAAGCTCTTTATACACTCACTTTTCTACGGTACAAAAGGAAGAGTTATATCTCCAAGCCATTTTGTTAGCCGACAAACATAAAGTCATATGTGTGTTTATGTGTAAATGAGAATGATAAAAGCAAATATTAATGTAACATGCACAGAATATGTATGGGACAATTAATAAGAAACTGTAACAGAACTTACCTGAAGGGACAAAATAGTACAGAGAGAAGAGTTATAATGTACTTATTTTTCACACATGGTAAAAAGATACTTTTTCGTAATATTTGCATTTTTAACCATGTTTATGCATCTGGCATAGAGAAAATGAAAAAAAATGTTAAATAAAACTTGAAATAGCAGTTTTTTCCAGAGAGACATATATTTAATGTTGCTATACAGTCACCCTCCCCTTTATCTGAAGTTTCAGTTACTTGTGGTCAACTTCAGTCTGAAAATGTTAAATGGAGCACTCCAGAAGTAAACAATTTATAAGTTTTGCATCACATGCCATTCCTAGTAGTGTGATGATATATTGCTGTCCTGCTCCATCCCACCTGGGAGGTGTCCCTTTGTCCAGAGTATATATTACCTGACCATCAGACACTTAGTAGTCTTCTCAGTTATCAGATATGTAGAGAATGTGGTATTATCTGAGGTTTTGGGCCTCCACGGGGGCCTTAGAACATATTGCCTGAAGAAAAGGGGGAACTACAGCATATATTACAGGAAAACGAGTGTAAGTGATTGCAGTAAATGATCGCTATCATGGTTACCTGTTGCTGCATAATAACTGTCCCCAGGGGCCAGTGTTTAAAACAATTTGTTTTGATTGTATTCACTGTTTGTGAGTCAGACATTCCGCCTGGGCATGGTTGAACAAGTCTTTCTTGTGGCTTGAGATCCCTTCTTGTTGACACTCAGTGGGTATCTTGGTGGGGCATGGCTGGCATATCTAAGGGAGCTCAGATGGGACCATAGCCTGGAGCACCTGCTATGACCTCTCCGTGTGTTTATATTGGAGTGGTTGAATTCCGACAAGATAGTTCCAGGACTAAGGAGAGAGGTATTCAAAAGAACCAAGGTAGATATGTGCAAAGCTTTTTACAACCTGACTTTGGAAATCATGCAATGTAACTTTTACTATCTCTATAGGTTTACTATCTCTAAAGTTTTCACAGCCCACCCATATTCTAAAAGAAGGGAAATCAACCCCATCTTTTTGCAGGAGGAATGTCAAAGAATTTTTGACCATCTTTAATCCATTGCAACCATGATGAATAAAACATCCTATAAAAATTAAGAGGAAGCTGGGCGTGGTGGCGCACACTTGTAATTGCAGCATTTGGGAGGCTGAGACCAGAGGATCCGGGTTCGCAGCCAACCTCAGCTACCTAGTGAGACACTCCACAACTTAGTGAGACCCTGTTTCAAAATAAAGAATAAAAAATAGGGCTGGGGGTGTAGCTCGGAGGTAGAATGCCCCTGAGTTCAATCCCCAGTACCACACACACACACACAAAAAAAAAATTAAGAGGACCAATTAATCAATATGAGTAGTGCCGTAAAATCATAATTCAATTAAATGTGTCTTTTAGCTTTAGAACACATTTTTACTTATCGCTCAAGAACTCTTCTTGGAATTAAGTATTCAAATCGGAAACAATATTACGTAAGAATATTGTTATCCAAAAGGATACAAATGCTTTTCTTAGGTTCAAAATGACCATTTATCATCTGACTCACTCAGGTATTTTGATTGTTTTGGTCTTCTTTCAGACCTCAGGTGCAGAGAGTTCGGTGCAACACATCTTATTTCATGGTTCACTATTCGTCACTGGTTCTTATTAAGCCTCTCTCTTATTATCCATTCATTTTATTTTAAACTTAGGCCTTTCCCTCCAAATAGCTCCCTCTTACTTCACAGACAACTGATTTAAAGTGTGTCTTCTTATTTGTGTGTTCAAAATGGGCATTAATGTTGTATGGGAGAGTGTATTTTTATTGAAAAATAGACACTACACGAAGTTTACCAAGTTTGAACCATTTTAAATGTATGATTTGGTGGTCCCATTTACAATCTTGAGCAGTCATTACCATCATCTATTTCCAAAGCTTTTAAATTTGTGGCGATGCTATGATCCAACATGGCCGTCAAGGTCTTGATGCAGTCAAGCAGATGTTCCCCAAACAGAAACTCTGCCATCGCTGTCCATTTCTTCTTTCCCCCAGTCCCTGGAAATCTCTCTTCTGCATTTCGTATCTACAAAATGGCTTTATCTAGATATATCATATGTGAGGAATCATATAATACTTATCCCTTGTTTATGACTTTTTAATTAGAATGATATTTTCAAGTTCTACATATATTGTAGCATAGAACCACATTTATTTTATAGCTGAATAATATCCCATTGTATGCATAGGTCACACTTTATCTAATCATTTGTCTGTTAATGGACACTTGAGTTTTTTTCCTGTTTTGGCTATTGTGACTAATGCTGATACATTGAATATGAATATACAAATATCTGTTTGAATCCCAGCTTTCAATTTTTGGGGGGATTTGAATTTTAGGATTGTAATTGCTAAATTATATGGTAATTTTGTATTTAACTTCCAGAAGAACTGCCAAACTTTCTATGGCAGCTGCACCATTTTACTTTCCCACCAGCAAAGCACTAAGGTTCCAATTTCTTCACCTCTTTGCCAAAACTCGTTATTTTCCATTTTTCAAATAGCCGCTCTCCTGGTCGATGTGCAGTGATCTTTCACTGGGGTTCTGATTTGCATTTCCCTAGTGACAATAATGTAGAGCATATTTTAATGCACTTGTTGGCCATTTATGTATCTTCTTTGAAGAAATATCCATTCAAATCACTTTCCCATTTTTAAACTGGTTTATGTGTTTTTTTTCCTTGTTGAGTTGTATGAGTTCATATACATTCTGGATATTAACCCCTTATTAGATATTTGATTGGAATTATTTCCAATTACCCTATGAGTTATCATTTTCTTAAAGAGTCCTTTGGTATACAAAGGTTTTGAATTTTGCAGAAGTCCCATTTACATATATATATATATGTGTGTGTGTGTGTGTGTGTGTGTGTGTGTGTGTGTGTATTTGTTGCTTTCGCTTCTGGTATGATGTTTGAGAAATCATTGATGAATACAAGGTTATAATTTCTCCCTGAGTTTTCTTTTAAAAGTTTAATAGTTTAAGCTCTGTATTGGGTTTTTAATCTATTTTTTTTTTTTTTTTGCGGTACTGGGGATTGAACTCAGGGGCATTCTACCTCTGAGCTACACCTCCAGCCCTATTTTTTATTCTTTATTTTGAAACCGAGTCTCACTAAGTTGCGGAGTGCCTCACTAGGTAGCTGAGGCTGGCCGCGAACCCGGATCCTCCGGTCTCAGCCTCCTGAATGCTGGGATTACAAGCGTGCGCCACCACGCCCGGCTCGTTTTTAATCTATTTTGAATTAATTTTTATATGGTAAAAATTCAGACCAACTTCATTGTGTGTGTGTGTGTGTGTGTGTATCAACATCATTTGTTGGAAAGACTGTATTTTCATCAAGTAGTCTTGGCACCTTTGTTGAAAATCAGTTGACCACATATTTGAAAACTTATTTCTGGATTCTTTATTCTATTCCATTGGCCTCTATATCTAATACAAATCTAATATCTTTATACCAGTACCACACTATTTTTATTACTGTAGCTTTGAAGTAAGTTTTGAAATTGGGAAGAGTGAGTCTTCCAATTTTATGCTTCATTTTCAAGACAGCTTGATCTATTTGGAAATCCTTTTAGTAGGAGAGTTTAATTGATTTATATGTAAAGTAACTGCTAGTAAAGAAGGACTTACTTCTGCCATTTAGCCATTTGTTTTACATATCTTAGATTTTTAAAAATTTCTCATTTTCCTCTACTACTGCTTTTCTTTTGTATTTAGTTAATTTTTTGTAATGTACCATTTTTACACACTTGTTCTTTATTTTTCTGTATATTTTTAGTTATCATCTTAGTGCTAATTTGGGAATTAAAATTAACAACTTAAACTTACAACAATCTAGTTTGAATAATATGAAATCAATTTAAATATTATTTAATTTTGCAGAAGTCCCACTTACATATATATATTATATACTCTATATATTATATACTCTACTCCTATACATATTTATCTTTCCCCTTTTATATTGTTATTGTCACATATATACCTTTACACATTATTTGTTCTTTAATATTCTTTAACATAGATTTATTATTATTGCTTAAACATTTGACTTTTAAGTCATGTAAAAAAGAAGAGTTACAAACCAAAAATACAATAATATTGACTTTTATTACCAGGGTTATTTATTTCTTCTCATGCTTTAGGTTATTGACCAATGTCCTTTCATATCAGTTTGAAGGATTCCTTAAACCATTTTTTTCTAGAAAAGGTTACTATTCATATACACTCTCAACTTCAGGGGTGTGAGTGTGTGTGTGTGTGTGTGTGTGTGTGTGTGTGTGTGTGTAGTATTAGGTATTGAACCAGGGGCATTCTAACTCTGTGCTCTATCTCCAGCCCTATTTTATTTTTAAACAGGGTCTTACTAAGTTGTGGAGGACCTCACTGAGTAGCTGAGGCTGGCTGTGAACCTGTGATCCTCCTGTCTCAGTCTCCCAAATACTAGGACTACAGGCGTGTACACCATCTCCGGCTTCAACTTCGGTTTTCCTGAAATGTTTTAATATCTCCTTTATTCTTGAAGAAAAACTTTACCAGGTATAGAGCTCTTGATTGATATTTTTTTTGGTGGGGGGAGGGACCTTTAAATACATTGTCCCACTGCCTCTGGCTTCCATAATTTGTGATGAGAAATAAATTGCTAATCTTACTGAGGATCTGTTTTAATGACACATCATTTTTCTCTTGCAGCTTTCAACATTCTTTACCTTACCTTTTAATGATTTGATTATAATGTCTCAATATAGATATCTCTGAGTTTCTGTTCATAGTCCATAGATATGAATCTGTAGTCATGCCTTTCAGATTTAGAATGCTTTCATCATTATTTCTTTAGCTATTTTCCCTTCCCCTTTCTTTGTCTGTTATTATGAAACTCTTATTATGCTGATGTTGGTATGTTTGGTGATATGTAAGATGTCGGTCAGGTTTTGTTTCGTTTTCATTCTTTTTTCTCTTTTTCCTTGATCATTTCAATGTCTTATTTTCAGGTTTGCTAGATTTTTCTCATACCTATTCAAATCTGCTACTGAACCCCTCTACTAGGTTCATTTGAGATGTTGTATATTCAGCTCCGGAATTTCTGTTTGGCTCCTTTTAAAAATTTCTCTTTATTGATATTTTCATCCTATTTATACATCATTTTTTTCCCAATTTCCTTTAGTTATTTTAGTATATTTTAGAATGTTGGTTTATAAATTTTGATTAGCAATTCAAATATCTGGACTTTCTCAGGGATGGTTTTTGTCAAAATTTTGTTTCATGTGAATGGGGTATACTTTCCTATTTCTTTGTATTGCTTGTGATTTTGTTGTTATTGTTGTTACTGAGAATTGGTAGATATTTTGAATATTACAACATGATAATGCTGAAATTTTCTTCTTTAAGACCTTAAGGACTACATATTTCTTCTGCTGAAAAATGGAACCCTCTTTTATTTTTCTAAACTCCATTTGCAAAATACACTCCTTATTATGAGTAGTAGCTGAAATTTTTGTTCTGTTAGCTCTGTTGTCATATTGTGATCTGAAAAAGTTTATTTTTTAATGTCTGGCTCCAAAAAGGGAAGCAAAGAAACAAAAAAGACATTAGCTCTTTAATATTTAAAGATGTTGCTGGGGACAGCTGTTGCTGTTGAGAGAGCTGCAGTCAAGACAAGCAGCTCTAAGAGTCCCCGAGGGCACCATCAATGCACAGATATTTGGAGAAGTTTCCCATTTCCCAGTCTGATACCAGTTAGCTGCTCCAGGAATGTGTGAAGCTATCTCCCAGCTGGGGATGGGTAGGGTGGGCTGAGGAATAGGAGATGGTGGCTGATTCAGGGATGCCACCCTCTTATCTTAGAATAGCAGCCTCTGAGTTCATCCAGCACTCCATTAGTGGCTGTAAGTGTCCCATCAGCTAAGAAACCTCCACACTGATCTCCACAGTGGTTGTACTAGTCTGCAGTCCCACCGACACCGACAGTGCATAAAAACTCCTCTTCCCCCACATTCTCACCAGCATTTATTATTGTTTGTGTTCTTGATGATTGCCATTCTAACTGGGGTTAGACTCTCAGGGTGGTTTTTATTTTCATTTTCCTGATTGCTACTGATGTTGAACTCTTTTTTTTTTTTTTTTTTTATATGATCTAGCGATACCATTCCTGGGCATCCTTCCAAAGAAATTGAAATCAGAATATTATAGTGATACATGCATATCCATGTTTATAACACCACAATTCACAATAGACAAATTATGGAACCAGCCTAGGTGTCCATCAACAGAGGAATAGATGATCACAAAACTCTGGTATATACACACAATGTAATTTTATTCAGTCATAAAGAAGAACAAAATAATATCATCTCGAGAAAGTGGATGGAACTTGAGAATATTATGCCAAGTGATATTAGCCAGTCTCCAAAAGCAAATAGTTGTATGTTTTCTTGTGTATGTGGAAGCCAGAGAAATATTGGGAAACACAAGAGACCTTAGATAAGGGAGTAGGGACTGTAATGTAGCAACGGTGTGGGATAGTGTTAGGGAATGGTGGAGGGGGCTAGAGACGTAATGAAGGTAACAGTTTAAACGATGCTATGTACACAGATGAAATTATCAATACCAATCTCAGTGCTATGCACAGGGAAGGGAACAGAGAGAGGATGGGATCCAGAGGGAAATGTACCAAGTCCTATCACTCTATGCCACAGTATGATGCATAATTACAAGGCACCAAAAAAGTATAAAAATAAGTGTCTAACCAGGTTCTAGGGCACTGAAATAAGAGTTTTTAAATGCTCTTTCAAGTTTAGAGGTTGCTTTGTTGGAGGGAGCCGTTCATAGAGCTTCTTATTTCACCATTTTGTGTGATGTCACTTGTATTAATACATTTTGAAATGCATGTGAATGGCGTCTGTATACTTATGTAAAATTTTAGTCCCTACTTCTTTCACTAATCATAATATCTTATCAAAACTGTGGCAAAATACACATAATATAAATTTACTATAGTATCCATTTTAAGTGCACAGTTCAATAGTATTAAATACCTTTATACTGAGGATGTTCTATCGCCACCATCCCTCCACAGAACTGTTTTCATCTTACAAATTTGAAACTTTGTATCTACTAAATAATAATTTCTCGTTTCCTTTATTCCATTCTCCCATACCTGGCAATAACTATTCTGCTTTCTGTAAATTTGACTACTCTAGATACTTCATGTAAGTTGAGTCATACAGTACATGCCCTTTTGCGACTGACTTATCTCAGTATAGTATCCTCAGTGTTCAACCATGTTGTTGCATGTATTGGGATTCCCTTCTTCTTTTAAGATCAAACAGTACTCCCTGTGTGCTTCTACCACAATTTGTCTCTCTATTCACCCATCAAATAACACTTGGGCTGCCTCTGTCTGATAGTTATTGTGAATAATTCTGCTATGAAAGTGGGTGTACAAATATATTTTTAAATCTGATTTCAATTCTTCTGGATATTTAGCCAGAAGTATAATTGATGGCTTCTATGGAAATTGTATTTTAACTTTTTAAGGAGTTATCACATTACTTTTATAGTGGTACATCATTTCACATTCCCACTAACTGCACAAGAGTTCCACTTTCTTCACATCCTCGCCCATGCTTGTTGTTTTCAGGTATTTTTATATATATATATATATATAGTATCCACTTTTGTGGGCATACCATCATGTTTTTTCAGACGAACACATATTTCTTCAGTTACAGCACTATAGCCCACAAATGAGCATCCACTTCATTTTACCTATGGTCTCTCCCAGAGTGGACATCTTGGTTGCATGCCAGTCCTTGTTGTATAGAAAATTGTAGTAGCAGCTTTGATTCACATCCTCTTGTGAATCTGTATAATAATGGCTTTGGCATAAACTTCCAAGATGGGGACCACCATAGGGACAAAGGGTGGCTGCACTCCTAAGGCTTTAACTCATGAGCTTTAGAAGTATCGTATGTGTTCTTCCCTACCCTTCTCACTCTTCCAAAGAATATTATGGACCTCAGAGACCAGGTGCAACAGAATTCTAAGATGACTTGGCTATACCACTTGCAAAATAAACAAGACAATGAGACTGTTAAGGTCACCACAAAAGGCAAACAACGCCTGGCTCTTGATCTGTTACTCATTAAAAGCATCGTGTGTGATTTCTCCTGTCTCCACTCTCTCAGCAGCTAACGCCATATCACAAGGTAAGGATGTTTATGGAGGATGGCAATACACATAGAAGAAAGTTACAGCAATTCCTGGGACAAACTGATTGCCCATTCCTCAAGGCTAGGCTGTTTGTACAAGAAAACACCCTTTGAAATCATACTCATGACTAGTAAAATATCACCAGATCTTTGCCCACCCCAACAAGTTAACAGACGTCTTGTCCCTTCCTTCAGTGAATAGCTATTTCAGTCAGTATTCTCACCAATGTGATACAAACACCAGACACACAAAAAACGCAGAGGAAGAAGTATTTATTTGCTTATAGATCTGAAGAGGTTCAGAAGTCATACCCCATTTTTAGGCCTGCTTCTGGCCCAGCCGCAGAGCATCCTGGTGGGGAGCATAGAGAGCAAGGAGTGAGGGACATTTATAGTCCCCTAGGCCACACATGCAGGGTCCCACCTCCAGCCATGCCCTGCCTCTCAAATCATAACAGTGATCAGCCTGATTTCTCTCCCAATCAGTTCTGATTCCCTTCTCAAGGCACACTTCCCCACCCCACCCCACACAAGCTTGCCTGCATGCACATGCTCACTTGACACAACTTTGCCTCTGGTATCAACCCCAGGAAACTGTCTTAGAATATTAGAATACATACTTTTTTAAACTTGATTTAGTAAAACCAGATTGCTTTCTGAAATGGCTGTATCAGATTATACTCCTATCAGTAATGTATTAGAGTTCTCTATTTCTGCAATCTTTT